>JAEMWC010001525.1:80000-85000 GCA_016490735.1 Pachyseris speciosa
GTTATACAATCAAAATATATCAGTAAAACAAAAACCAAAGAGTTCAGAGTTAAGACACAACGAGTAACGAGCAGTGAGTACATCATTTGTTTGTCCCTCGTTGATTTAAACGGCCGTTGCATTGTAAACGAGATTATTTAGGCAATTGGAACGCACTTTAATGGCTGTGGTAGCCCTTATAGAGAGCTTAAAACAAGAGTGAATGTATGGACTGTCCGCCGGGACAAAAAAAAAAAAAAAGAAAAGAAAAGAAAAGTGACCGTTGTAGTGAGGTGTCCGTTAGTAGAGGTTCGACGATAAATCGCACTCTACTTGTGTCGGAAACTTCCCTTATAGTACGGATTATAAGGCGGTGCACTGGGACCAGCATAATGTCCCAATGACTGGTCGTAACTGGGATTTGCTTTGCCAAAGGTTGTTAGCTGCATGGCGATACCGGGCTCAGGAGGATACGGAGAGGCGTAAGCACCCCGAGGCGGGTTATAAGCCATGGTGCTTGGCTGAGGCGCGGGTAAAGGCTGTACCACTGGAAGGTTGGTCTTGGGGACTCCCTGTTTCCTCTGGCATTTTACCGCTATCAAGACAATGATGACAATAACAGCTATAACACCGATAACAATACCAGCAATAGCTCCTCCCGGCAGACCACCTTTATCACTCTCTTTATCGTCGTCATCAGTGTCCGTGGGAATGTTTCCACTTCCGGGTGCTCTCGTGCCTAAAAATAATGCATAGATTTAGCGGCCAAGCCTAAAAGAGGAGCTCTTGTTTACAATAAGTTAACCTGACTTGAGCCTGCGATTCAAAAGAAAACCAGTAACTGGGCAGCGGTCAACTTAACTACAAAACACTAAAATTGCTGAGCTCTAAACATGAGCCAGCGATATGGTCACGTGATACTGGTCAGCGGATACGTTGTTTTGACAGGTGTCAATTGACCATAACATTTATGTCCAATATCAAAGATGTACGCTGTAAACTAACTAAATAGTGTAAAAAGGCTGCATGTCTTGGTCAAGCGAATAAGCTGGAGTATGACCGCCACGTCGCGCAACGTCATCGTGCGTACGCGCCCATAAGCAATACCGCTAGCCATGATGACCATGAGAAAAGAAATTCATGTGTTCCTATGAGTACGGGTGCTCCGCTTGGCGGCCCATCGGGCCACCGGAGCTCCGCTATCTGAGCACCAGATTGCACGTTAAAATTGTGTTCATCTTCTGTGTTGCAAAGTGGCTTGAACGTTTGTATCTGTGGATGAAATCCTAAAATATATATGTGTGAGCTTTTGAAATGACCGTTTTTTGAAAAAATGCTGACGCTGGGCGCTTTGCCAGGGTAATAAAGCGAATACTGTTTGCATCGCCTTCTACAACGCTGTGGGTATCACCCATAATTAAATCATGTCCACCAAAGCGGTAATGAGAAGACAAGAAAGAAATTGGCATAGTAGTGGGCTAAAATAAACTCAGGGACTGACATAGGTACTGTCTCATACTTGCACAGCAATGATATATCTACAATACAGGCTGAGGAAAACTAATGGAGTGAGCTAAGGGTGCGTTCGATTGACCGTATTCCGGAATAAGAATACATGGAATACAAGTTTAAAATCCTTCGTTTTTACGGAGATTCACATTAAAATTGTGAAACATCCGCTAAAATGCTATTTTAAACATATTTTTATTATCCTTGCTGCTTCGAAAGGCGCCAAACATACAGTTTTAATCATCAATCCACGTATTCTTATTCCGGAATAGGGTCAATCGAACGCGCCCTTAAGAATACGGACTATCTACTTATCACTGAGAATAATTTTAAAAATGGCCTATTTTTCTTACGTTTCGCTTGCGTTTTTCCGTTGTTGCAAGAGTGTGTTACTAACCTTCTTTGCCTCCGTAACATGAATTAATATCAGCGCAGTATTTTTTATCAAGAGGAGCGTCGTATTTATCCCTAACACACCAATAACAACCCACGACTCCATCGCACGAGTCTGAATCCGGCTTTTTGTCACACTCAGGATCAAAGCACTTCTTTAAGCCTCTAACAGACGGATCTTTTACTTGTTCAGACGAGACAACCGGGGCTGGCACAGGACAAATAGAAAGGCTAAAAAGGAAGAATACTAATAATGATTTGTTGGAAAATGGAAAATGGTTTGAACCCAGACCAGAGCTCCGGTCAAATAGTGAAGCACGATCATCCGGGTAAGTGAAGCACGATCATCCGGGTGAGTGTACTCCTGAGAAGACACTGTTTTGTGGTAACATTGACTGGCGTCATAAAGAATTGACGGAAGAGAGCTAATCTTCCATAAGTTGGCCTTCATCAATGATGATTTCTTAAGATTTTATTCTGATTGGTCGACTTTGAGTTACTACATGCATTTTGCGTCATGTAATGATACCGTAATAACTGAAATAGTTTCGTGGTATGTCGAGAAATGCAAAACTACTGAGGTTTGTAAAAATTATCATGGCGTTTGGGGATTAGTTCTCTCAAAGCATGATATAGATTTTACTGACGTTTCCACAACCTGAGCGGAAGTCATCATCAGAGTCAAGTGATTTGTAACGTCTGTACGAGTGGTATAAAGTCTCAGGCCGTCAGTAATCTGATTGCTGTGGCTGTGAAGACTGTAACAAGTGATTTCTGCGTTTTGATCCGTCTTTTGTTAGTCCAATAGGGAAGATATTTGTTTACAAACATTGTTTTTGTTATTTAAATGTTCAAAACAAAAGAATTCTTTGTTTCACCAGCCAATAGCTCTCTGGTTGGCATATTAATAACAATAGGTGACTACAATGGTATCTTTGCTATGTCCGTAGGTGTATTGTAAGTAAAACTAGCCGGTTTGTCTATTGTTTGGCTGTCATTTGATGTCGTCAATAAGTCGTTTGCAAGGTGCAGGACGTTGTTGGTAACGGTTCAGTGGTGTCTGACTTCCAAGTTAGTAAACCAGTTTTCAAGTGTAATACGTTGATAGTAGTCAGCACAGTAGATAAAGAATTCAGCAGTCCCAGTCGATTATGTAGTTTGTTTGTAAATGGAGTTCAGCAACGTGATCACTGATACCACCATTTTTCGTCGCTCGTTTGTGTTCAGTCGATTTTACATTCAAATGTCTTACTTGCTGGCTGGAAATTCATTGCTGCAATAGTGAAAATCAAGTCTTGAGATACAAGGGCACTCGCAAGTCGAAACACGCAGACCTCTTGCGCATGCTGTGTTGCCAGGGTTACAAGTAATGCAGGACTTTGATTGACAGAAGCTGTCATACTTTTTGATTCCTGAGAAAAGAAGGCATAAGAAAATAATAAAAAAAACCCTAAACGCTCCAGTATGCTAACTAAATTGTGCCTAACACAATGATCAGTGGTAACAAATTCGGCCTCAGGTGATAATAATTATTTATTATACAAACACCAATGAAATACCAGGTGAGCTTTCGCGCGAAAACATGATATCCTCTGACACGTGAAAATAACACGTTATCTTCAGACGTGAAAAGATCACCGTTTTGCTATGGTTACGTAATAAATCGCGCCTTTCGCAGCGAAAGTAAAATGGTTTGGTATTTCATTGATGTTTATATAATAAAGAGAACATTACATGGCCGCTTTGAGATACGAAATTTCTCTTCTCGTGATGAGAAATATTCCACTCTTTCCCTGCGCTCACTCGTAAAATATTTTTCCACTCTCGAAGAGAAGTTTCGTATCTTCGCGCGGCCCTGTAATATCCTCTATATACAAAAATCTATCAAGGCAGATCGTAACAAATTCTCACCTAAAAACGCATTACTTTCTGGTACAGGAGTAAGCTGGTACTGACGACACCGCTGACCAGTGGTCAGAGTGTTCACGCCCTGGAATGAAATTTCAAGCTCGTAAAAGTTCTCCACGTTAATCTTCTCCAAGTTTCTGCACTGCTTTTTCTTTAAAAGGCGTTTGTCCAGAAGATCCTGGGCTATTTCTCTTTCCTTAGCGGTGATGTGGACGTATTCCAGACCTCCTGCTGTGATGTCTGGTGATAGGAAATCTTTGTGCATAATGAGAAATCCTGCTCCGTCTAACACGAAACACTCGTAACTGCTGTCTTCACACTGGGGATACGTATCGGTCAGGAGTCTGGAGGAATTACATAGCCGTTAGTGACCAGCTTCTTATTTCTCCTTACAGTATAACAACCTGATCAAACATGTAGGCCATGAGAAAGTCGAAATAAGCAACAAAGACGAAATGTCTTGATTTAAAACCAATTCTACTGACTAGCACAATACAAACCATATACTAGGGCTTAAAGGGTTAAAAAATGGAAACGTTCATGTCCTTCTTCACGCGGAAAGAGTTGATTAAAATAAAGGAAATTGATGCATCATTTTTTCTCTCGATCCAACCATGGCTTTTAGACTCCAGCTCTAAATAAATTCTCCCTCCCATAAGAATTTTAACAGACGTGGGTGTTGAATTAATGTGAAACTTACTTTTGAAAATAAGACAATGGGAAGTCTGCACCCAGAACTCCAATGACTTGATCCTTAGTGGTGTGTTGATTCCTGGGCTCTCCCCGGTATATCGTATGGGAAGCGGTTATTATTGCTCCCGTACCAAATGCGTCTATATAAGGTGTGGACAGAGCCACCAATCCCGTGTTCCTGACTGCGGTGTGGTACCTAAAGAGAAACAAGAAACTCATAGTTCTTCAAGAGACCCTCCTGGCATAATCCATCCCCATAAAATCGAGGAAAGTCATGTGTTTTGATTTTTCACTTACGAGTTTTTGTTCCGAACACGGGTGCCAGATCAGTCAAATTAAAAATTAAACCAACAAAATTGTCTTACTGAAACACTGCTTTTTATTAAACCACATCGAATCCAGTATCTTAAGAGTTAATTACCATGGTCTTTTCGTCGGGTCAAACGATTTCGTAATTATCGTTCCAGGGGTTATTCGAAAAACACCATTGGAGGAGCCAAAATATCTCCACACGAGGT
>JAEMWC010001525.1:97500-115000 GCA_016490735.1 Pachyseris speciosa
GCCATAAATCAATAGTGAAAGATGCGGCAAAGTTTGCGGCGGAGTTGGGTGTTGACCTTCATCTTATACACCCGGAACCTGTATGTGTTATAACCAGTGGAGAGGCCATCCCACCGCAACGTGTGAAGGGAGTGCTGAAAGAATGTGTGGAGGAGAAGTATGAGAGGGACGTACGTGGCCTAGAATGGCAGGGGAAGCTATTGAGAGAGAGAAAGGACGATGAACAGCTGTGCACGAACGGATGTTTCAGCTGGCTGAGAACATGGAGATCATGTCCCACGTATACTATTGCCGGTGCGTTTGAACTGTACGAGCAATTTTTGCCAACAAAGCTCTACACTAGCAAAAAGACTCACACAAGTTGCTCTGGGGATGTGAAGTGTAGAATATGTGGCCACGCCCAAGAGAGTGTCTCTCATATCCTGTCCGGGTGCACTGCGTTGGCTCAGACCAAGTATTTATTCAGACACAACATGGCTCCAAAGGTCCTGTTTTATGAGATCTTACATGACCAGGGTCTTCTCGAGGAAGTACCACCGTGGTACTCGCCAGTAATGCCCAAGCCGGAGTACAGGTCAGAACAAGTGGAAGCATGGTGGGATGTACCCGTGTATGCGGACCACCAGGAGGTTCGAGCCAACCGTGTAGACGCGAGGATTGTGGATCATGCAAACAAGAAAGTGCTGACCTTAGAGATGAGCTGCCCTTGGATTAGTAACCGAGAGAAAAAGAGCGAGGAGAAGACGATGAAGTATGGCCCGTTAAGGTGGGAATTGAAGCAGCAGTATAGAGGTTACGAGGTGATTCAACATAACATTATCATGGACGTGTTGGGAGGCTGGTCGAGAGAAACCGAAACCTCAATTCAGTCACTGGTAGAATGAAGGCGAATCACGTTTTAGAGGCCATGCAAAAGGCAGTCTTGTCGTCATCCCTAAATATAGCGAGAACTTTCAAGGTTATGATATGAAGACCTAAGATCAAAGCCTGACTATCAGCCACGAAGAACGAGAGACACTACAAACATTTATATGCCTAGATTATAGTTTTTAGCCATGTAGATATATATATATAGATATATATTTTATTTTTTATTTTGGTTATTCCTTTTAAGTTTCGCTTGTGCGCACAGGTTACGCTTTGCGCCCTGTGTCGCTTTATAACACTGTGCATACAGATAGTTTTACTGCATAATATAATAATAATATTTCAAAACTTATATAGCGCATTTTCCATGTAAATATGATCAAATGCGCTTTACGTATGATAAAATTTAAAAATATTAATAGTATACAATATAAAATAAAATATATTATACATGATTAAGAAGGAAAGTAAATAAACTTTTAAAAGAGAAAAGCGTTGCTAAACAGGTGTGTCTTAAGATGGCGCTAGAAAGTATTGATGTTAGAAATAGGGCGGATTTCATGCGGCAGCCGGAGAGCATTCCACAATCTTGGTGCTGCTACTTGAAATGACCTATCGCCCAAGGTGGCTCTAGTTCGAAAAGATGGCGTTTCAAGTAGGAGACCATTAGAAGATGATCTTAACCTATACGCGCCTGGCATCTTAACTGAAATTAGCTCTTGCAAATAAACTGGCGACTTCCCGTGGATGGCCTTGAACGTCAAAAGCAAAATCTTGTAATTAATCCGCTGTCTGACCGGTAGCCAGTGCAGCTCGCGCAAAAAGGGTGTAACGTGACAATAGCGCGGCGCGCGGCTTACCAGCCTCGCAGCAGCATTTAAAAGACGTTGCACTTTGTTGATTTGTATGGCAGGCAGACCATATAAAAGACTGTTGCAAGAGTCTACGCGTGATGTGACAAACGCATGCACGAGAGCTTTGGTAGCATCTAGACTTAAAAACTTACGGCGAGAAAGAGTGCAAGTATTTCCTTTCTTTCTGTTTTGTTTGGGTTTTGATTGGGTAAAGATCCATGCAAATGCTACCAACATTGTTGGCCTAACAGCTGTGTATGTTTCAAAATTTTCAGGTTGCGGGGTGTTGTTCGTAGTTGTTGGCAGTTGAAACAACAATGTGTTCAAACGTACAGACAATGTTGGACTGATGCAGTCGTTGAGCAACAATGTTGGGGGAGCTTCAACGAGCCGTTATACTGTATCCATTATCCTTTCTATGCCTTTATCAATGTTAAATCATCATTGTACCTGAAGGAATGGCCAAGCTGGAGAGCATCTCCTCCTTATCTCCATCAGCCACAACAACTCCCACAGTAAAGTTGGTCTTATCAACTGGCATCCAGTCGTAAGTTGATTGTAACTCCAGCACTGTAACTCCCTCCTTTATTTGACCCCCTCGAGCAAGATAACGCTTTGACTTGAAGCTTTTTCGTCCAAATCTACCACTAATAAAACGCATAAAATTCAAACAGAAGAATGATTTCAAGTGACGAAGAGAAAGATCAGGGAGACATGGGGCGCGATCCATTTGGTCAAAAATTCCGGAAGTTTTTGGTTCAGAAGAAAATGGAACGGTAATTTCCGGAAAGTTCATCTCGAAAATTTTGGTCAGCCTCTCGAGGTTGTCCATTTTCCCAAAATTTCGGAATGACTGGAAATTTTCTGTCCCATTTGGCATTTCATTTCGGTGAGACACTCGGTTCCCCCAGTTTCCCTTGCAGTGAGATGCCAAAGGCAAGATGGCGGAACTGTGTAATACCAATGAGAAGAGAGCAGTCCACTGAAGTGAGAAAAATCGTTCCATTTGACACCTGGGAATTTCGGAAATTGGAAATTTAAACCGCAATTTTTTCGAAAATGGATCGTGCCCATGTATTGCGTTCGCTGTTGTAATAAAGTTAACAATAAAAATAAACCAAACGCACAACAGGAAAAATTAAGCCAGCTAAAAGGATCAAAATAAACAACAGGTCATGGGGACCAATGAAAATAGAGTTCTGGAAGAGGTACACGTTGAATCCGTATACGGTGCTGTGTTCGTATCAGTACAAGCCACCAACAACCGCACCAGTACACAGTTCTAGTTATATACGTCACTATATTTCTCGTATAGTTTACGTTATGTGTACGAACTCGTGATACGCCCGTATACTTGTCAATTCTTGCTATGGATTTCCTGGTCGAATACTTACACTTTGATAGATTGAAGCACTGTATCGAAACCAGGCTCAGCTTCCAAGGCAGTTATGTCCATAAAGATTGGGTCCACAAATGCGTTAGAAGGGGCTGGGAGAAGCGGGTGCATCATGGTCCGTCCCGAGCTATCCGCCATCCAGGCATAACTTGACTGACCTTTCTGAAAGTAAGTTACATCTGACAGAAGATCTGCCATACTGATGTCTGTACCAACGACACCAATGAACTTTCCTCCGTTGTCATAACACGGCAGTGTAATGGATGTTAACAGCCCTGGTAAAATAAAACGCTGTGGGTTAGTAAATACGTAATTAAAAACTGGAAACGATTTAATTTGTGTTTCTTTGGAGTTCCATCACAAAGCCGAGGCTGCACGAGCGATTTATCGCTTGCGAAAAAAGTGACACTACTATTGTTATGGCACGCACTGATAACCACGCTTCAAGAGCTGCCCAGTTAGCTGAGTTGGTAAAAGCACAGACTGTTGAGCGAAGTTCATAATTACGAACTCTAGATCGGGTCACAAATCAGGGTCCAAAAGAAGCTGTACCACGAGCTTTCATCTGTTTCATTACTTTGAAACGCTGAAGAAGGCATTGGAGGAAAAGAAAACCCAAAAATAATGGTACCGGTTTGTTTACACATAGCTCCTTGAAAGTAATTGATACATGTAAAATCTTTCTGGCTGTGTACTCCATATTTGCCTCACTCAAAAAAATTAAAGCATGGGCTTCCTTTCAAATTCCTCCAAAAACGGATAGGGTGGTCTAAATTTTGAGGATTAAGTCATCTCACAGTATAACTTGAAGAAATTATTAAACTCAAAAAATGTATGCAATTGCGTGTCACGTGATATGGAAATTAGGTCACGTGACCTATTACGGCCACTTAGCATGAAAAGAACTTCATCCGTTCCCGGGCTTTGTTCAATATTTTATTGACAGTGTAAATAGACGGCATTTTGAACTAGTACCCAGTCCTCTTGTCAAACAAATTTCACATTTCTTACTATTTTAGAAAATTGAATTAAAAGGTCCAGCCACAGAAATGCAACTGCAACTGTGAACAGTACAACACCAATCGCATCCTCAAGAAAGCAATTAAAAGTGGTGCCATTTTGTCAAATATAATTTTGAGCTAAAAATGGCCTTAATAGGTCACGTGACAACACATGACGTCAAACAACAGTTGGCGAGGACGTTTGTCCTAAAGTTGTTTTGTGTCATATTGGAAGCTTAAACAGTTAGTGGACTATGCTACTATTACCACCTTACCTGTGCCGAAGGCGTCGATATAAGGAATGGATATGATTGGTTCATTACGAACAGTGTTCGTGGAGAAGAAGTCGTAATAAGTTGCCATGTCGCTCCGCAATGTCTCTTTGTTGTTGACAAATTTAAATTTCCCAACCTTGAAAACAAAACGATATGTACAAAACAGAGTGTTAGTTACTTTCCAGATAAAGAAAAGTTTATCTAAATAGACTTTGAAAAAAAAAAACAAAAAAAAAAACATGTTCAGGCCAGTCGACATAAGATTTCCTCCTTGTGTGTCTTCTCAGTGAACAGTGGTTCAGGAAAAATTGCAAGACTTTGAAGGAAAAAACATAATGATCGAAATAAAGCATTTTTATTGCAAAATGACAAGTTTTTCAGATTTCATCACCCTGGAAACTGACCGAAACTTCCAATTTTCACTTGATATGACTCTTTATTCTCTTTGAAAACCAAAATCGCCCTCGGACAACACCAAAATTCACGCAACTTTCTCTTGAAGTTTTCAAGACAAAAATTCCTCTTGAAGTTAAAAGTTTCCATTGACAGCAAACTTTGACTCCACTTCTTGCAATCTGTTCCACATTTACCTGCTCACTCCTTTAGCCCGACCCCGATAACGCTGTTTGATTTCAGTTGCTCTCACTGTCTGTAATTGTCAGGTTTGTGACCCAAAGGAATTCTGGGATATTCTTGCCTAACAGCGGCATGGAAGACTGCCAATTTCCATTTCACATATCTTTTATAAGTGTCGAGCCACTGGGTCCTGCTGGCAAAATATTTCACCGATTAAATTATTCACAAGTCAAAACTCGCCAAAATTGCCATGCCAGGTCCCGGAATCCACTCACAAAACGACTAAAGACACAACTTCACTCCGTGGATTGCCATCACTCGCTCGAATACTTTGAGCAGCCCATTTCGTGTGAAATTGCTTGTCATTTCTGTTTTCTTTCAAAGGATTGCCTCCAACCATCAACCCAGCTTTATGATGCGGGCAGGGGGCTTCTGAGGTGGAAAATGGCTCGAAAAACACACTTATAAATCAAATAAGCATCGAATTGTAGCGGCAGTGTTCATTTAGAAATAAACGACAGCTAGCGTGACAACAAAGATAGAGCCTTCGGTGTTGTGGACCAGCGAAATCGCCGTGGTAACCCCTTATATGGAGTAGCCAGGTCGATTTGACCTCCTAACCTCCGAAAATTGCAAAAAAGGCGACCAAATCGATCGGTAGAGAAAGAGTTAAGGCAAAAAACGGATGTCACGTGACCAAGTATTTGACACCTTCAGGGAACACAAATGGCATCCCTTGACTGAAGTATATGGTTTGGATGGTGTTTCATTTATAACGTCAGTTGCTTCGCCCTCTGGGTCAGTTCCTCAGCTTAGGGTTAGGTTTGGATTAGGGATGATTTTTGGGCCTCCACAAGTCACGTGACGTACATTCTCACCACACTGCAACACCCTTGGGCAACTGGCCACAGAGTGTTGTCCTCGTTGAGCCCAAAATATTTTGCACTGACATAATAATTTGGCAAACTTACCACCCCCTTACTTTCAGTTTGTACGTTTGAAACTACATGAAGCTCGTTAAGGCCTTAAAAGTTTACCAACCACCCCCCCCCCCCCCCCTATCTAAATCCTTATTCTTTACTTAGTTTTGCACTAAACTTTCTGGTGTTACTACTAACACGGATTCTTGCTAATTTAGATAGTTTGCAACAACGAAATGTCAAAATAATGGCAAAGGGCAGTTTTGATTAACATCTCAAATCTCTTTAGCCGAGCACAGATACTCTATTAATTGGGGAGACTAAATCAAATCAACGCTAAATCAAATAAAATAAAATGTTGGTTTTTGGCAAGAGGGGAAAACCGGAGAACCCGGAGAAAAACCTCTCGGAGCAGGGTACAGAACCAACAAACTCAGCCCACTTATGACGGTCACGAGAAGGCGAGCGCTCTTACCGGCGCCAACCATACTCCCCCAACAAAAGGAAGCGGTTATTGAGAGTAGTTCAATAAAGAGAAGTCAAATTAAAGAATCAAAGTAATGAAGTGAAAGAAATGAAGTCCTTACAGTGATATCGGGTGCTGCCTGGATACCGTGACCCGCTTGTTCAGCCATTTCTTGGAGGATTGGCAAGTTCGTGAACATTCCATAAGTCAATATTACCACCTCATTATTCAGCTCAGCATTCCTTGTTTTAATTGTTTCGATGATTGTCCTCTTATTTTCGGTGGGCTCACCATCCGTGAGAAAAAGGATGACCTTTTTTCTTTCAGAGCCTCCTTTAGAAAGTGTACCTTTGAAAAGGTCGAAGGCGCGAATCAAAGCTTTCGAATAAATGGTACCTCCTGAATGAAAAATAAGAAGGGAAGACAATAATTTAACAAGTTGTACGTAAAAAAAGAACATTTACTATAAATGAACGAACACTTAAATGACGGATGGATGTATGAATGGGAAAAATCAACTTCGTCATGAGTACTCATGACTGAGCTGAGTCTGAGCAGCCTCAGTCTGTTGTTCAAAGCCTTAATTGTAACGATACAAGAACTTCATCAAGGAGGCTTTAGTGAGTCAACTTCAGCAACTTTCTAAATTGGTATATTTTTGTTCTAAGGGGAAGTACTTATCCAATTGTTATGAAACTTGGAGAGCAATTTAGTATCCGCATGCTTACCCATTTGACTTGCTCTTAAATCTTAAATTTTGCTAAAAACAATGCAAATCTTTAGCTGAAAACTTTTCTTTGTTCTCTTACTCCTATTGAGGGCTCCATCAGGCCACCTTTTAATCATGTCCACGTGTTAACGGAAACGGTAAATTGAAAACAAAAATAGGTCATGTGACATAATCAATGTCCGAATAATTCACAATGAAAATGACCTGTACCACAGTAAAAGGCGGAATTACATTAAAATGGTTATTCTAAACATTTTGAAGCAGAAAGCTTTTACAATTTCTAAGTGCAAATGTTCCCCATTTCCAAAAATACGCATCGTGACGTCATTAACCCAGAGATGTTATAATACTTTTTAATTCAAAAGTTACGATGAGAATAAGTCATCTTATATGCAAATCCTTGCCAGCGCTAATGGCATCGACGTAACTTTCCAAGTACTTGATGTTCATTGGTGTGGCATCGGCTAAATACTGACTGTGACACCCCCTTCCGTCACCATCGTATTCAACTGGTGTCTCGGCTTGGTCACTAAATTGCACCACTCCAATCTATTGGAATAAACAATTAGTGGTGAAACTGTTAGTACCTGAACACTTTCGGTCAAACATGGATACCTGCACGTATAACATAAAGGTAGTGTGAATAAAATTGATATGATGCAATGTATGTTGTAGAAGCCTAATCACCTCAGCAAGAGCTAAATATAATGGTTACTTTGCCAACTGTCTTTTAAAGGAAGGCTTTTTCCTAAATGTGTCAAGCCAAATTTTACGGGTCTCTTTTTTCCTTCTAAGCCGCCTCAGAGTCTTAAATTTGGTAAATTGTTGATCCTGTCTTCTCGCAAAGCCTCAAGTTAGCCGAAAGAAAATCTGGAATGGCAAAGTGTCACCGGTTATGGATCGCAAAACTAGGTTCTTACTTAGTTAAGATGTCTAAGAGAGAGAAAACAAGCCATAAACAAATTATTACCTACCCTATCTCGTGGGTTCATTGTTCCAAGAACAGTTTTTGCAGCCTCCTTTGCAAGCGTTAATTGTTCTCCAGCCATGGATCCACTGCGATCAATCACAAGCACAACATCTTTAGGCTCCGGCGTGGCTGTTTCCACATAAAAAGGTCGGAATCGGGGATCATAAGAATCACAGTCTGCGTTGTCTTCTAACGCTGGGAAGTTCGCAAGCATTCCTTGTTCAGAGGCGAAGTACTGCCACTTGTTCCCTGGAAAATTTTGAGAAATCTTTTTCATTTCATTCACAACATCATCCGCTACATGGGTTGGGTTGGACGAGGCTCCCTTGGATATTTTGACGCAAATACGCGTGAGGTCAACTTTTGAGCGAAATCTTGAATCGTATTCCAGTCCACTAGAATGCTTGACGTTGCAGCATTCTGTCGGGGTGCTTGAGGGAGGCGTTGTCCAAGATCTTTCCACGGCTTCTTTGAGCCTCGTAACGATGCCAAACTTCTCTTGAAACTTGGCAGAGATACTATGGGCTAAAGTGGGTATCACCGTACTGCCGTCTATTGTGCTCTCGGTGAACTGTAACTTGTCAAAGGCCACCTAAAATGGAAACATTATATATATATATATATATATATATATATATCACTTGGATTATTTGGCAAGATGAAACAACACTGGGTTAGTGGTTTAGGCGATCTTACTTTAGGACTCGCGCATGTAAAATTACCGTCACCCCAAACTTGATCAGTCTCTGTTCAACTACATCTACATATATAGTTTCAGCACTCGGCAAAGTCCCCTTGACTTATGGCTGTGGTCGTTATGTGGTATCATACACCATAAGCCTTTTTGCGACATCACGCCAAGCCGGCCACCTGCTAGGGAGAACACTCCAGTCCACGGCACCGGGAACTTTCTAGGGAACTATTTTCTTTCCGAAAATGCTAGCTGACGTTTTTGACTGCCAAAAACAGCATTTACGGCCTTTCCGAAAACCTCAGGGGCTATGATTTCCCAATTTCGAATCTTTTAGGCCACGTTTTAGTTACGAAAATCCGAGTGCACTCTTAAATCGACGCCGAAAGCGCAAGGCGAATTACCCTCCACCGAACAGATATCTACCGAAACTTGTCATTGGGTGCCCCTGTTAAGAAGGGCGTTTGTTGATGGTCTTATCGCCTAATGATGAATCAGTAGCTTCCTCTTAAAAATACCCAATTCAAGTCTAGTGTGAACTCAAAACATACCCTATTTCAGACCAAAATGGTCAAACTCGATACCCTATTTCAGACCAAGACGGCAAATACCTATATAGCCTATATAAGGGAGTACTCCCCGGGCTTTACATGCTTTTCCGATCTCACCCCACAGAAGAATTGTAAACCGCCACGGGACTGTACGTGATGAGTACGGTATATAAATACACTATTAAATTTCGAAATATATCATTTGTGGCTAGGTGCGCTAGTAATGGTTTCGCAACGCTACCGCATTTGATTAAATCTATTCATAAAAGGATCAGAAGGATTGGTGTGTGGAGCGGTAATTATCAGTTTGATGCGTCTCTATTTTGAAGGGACTAAATGCAAACGTGTATATATAAGAAACTGGTCTTAAACTCCTTAGTGGCATGATTGAACCATCGTTTATCAGGGCTGAGTTCTGTGAGTTCAAAACACATGAGCTAAGCGTGATGCTGCACGATGAGAAAGGATCGTTCGATATCTGAACATATTCGCCAGCGTTTCAGCCATGCATTCACTTATTTCATTTGATTTTCTCACCTGCAAGTTGTTTGTACCAAGACCTTCTCTTGCCAGGTTGGTAAGCGTTTGGCTGAATCTCGTAGCATCAAGTAAATTTGCTCCGAAGGATGGTTGAATTAGTGTCACGAAAAGCATTAAAAACATGACCCGTCTTTTTGTGTGGTGTAGACTCCAATCCATCGTTTTGACAAGAGCGAAAAATCAAACGCTTCTTTCAAATGAGAAAACTGTGTTGTTAAAAGGAAAACACCGCTCTATGCATCCTTTATAATGTGAGTATTTTTACGATTTACTCCATTGAATGACGTTTGTTTTGCGAATTAAACATCCTGTCGTGTTACGTAACTCAGATCACATGCTTTAATAGCCTTATTATGCATACATGAGTTACGGAAAAGCACTGAGTGGAGTTTACCGAGTACGGAACCAGCTGACAAAAATTAAGGGAAAAAATTCTAATAAAAAAAGAACTAAAATAAATATACTAACACCTCGACTTTTACATTCATTTACTTCTTCACCGATTTAATTTCTTCATTGGTTGGTGTTCAGGTTGGTTGTTTTGGTTTATCGTGTTATAATGCACGAATTAGATCTGAAGTTTACTAAATGGTAGCATTGTTCCTGATACTGTAGCCAGTCCAGTCAGCCTTTCATTTAAAGCTCATGATGATTGTGTAAACGAGTTGTGGTACTAGATGAGAGACTCTGGAGACTCCTTTTACTCTAATGTACTGGGCTAATGTTACCAAACATCAATCGTAAATTCACAGCAGTTTGAGGTGGCTTGTTACTATAATCCTTTCAGGAGCAAGAGAGAAATCGATGAAACAATGAAACAATTAAAAAATTTAAGTTTTTGCTGAAAACAGGTTTTTCTTCTAATTTTTTTAGGCGATTTCTCGCCCGAGAGCTTCCAGTGGTTTTACGTTACGCATACATGAATCCATAACGAGAAGCCATCAAAATATTGCCCACAACAGTCACGATGACAGGAAGTTTCAGCTAGTGCTGAAGACGTCACTACTTTAATATTGTAAAAATGCTTTCATATAAATACCATTAAAAAACAAGACAGTGAAGAACAGGTTTTTTTTCTTCCTTTTGTAACACAGCTTCCTAGTTTGAAAGATTCATTTGAAATTACACTTCTCAAGCCGATGGATTTTCGTCTGCAGCATTTAAAAAGAGAGGTCATGTTCTTAATGCTTTTCGTGACACTTATTCAACCGTCCTTCGCAGAAAATCAGTTACTTGATCCAATCAAATTCAGCCAAAAACTTACTAACCTGGCAAAAGAGGGTCTTGGTACAAACAATTTGCAGGTGAGGATTGAGACAACTCTAAATATGTAATTGAAATGTCAGTGGATATGACCCGATATCAAACGATTGGACTCCGCTCAAGTGGCTTAACGTTCACCTAAATTTTTAACTAATGGATATTTGTCCCTAACCAATTTACCGTCAGCTTAAGGTGGGGTAAACGTGAATTTGTGTGAAATTTGAAGGTGTTTGAACAGAGTTTGTAGAGGTTTGAAGAAGGGATTGTAATGAAGCAAAAATGTTTTGAAACACTTCCAGTTAGTTGCCACCCCACAAAGGCAATGCAGATTACTGGGGGAACTGTTTGGTATCCATCTACTAATTTCGTCTCGGTCTGTCAGTTTTGCTATCCGTCTACTAATTTCCTCTCGGTCTGTTTTGGTATCCGTCTACTAATAACATAGCTTTGCGGGATGAGCAGTGGGATTTTTGATTGCTTGAAACGCGAACGAGGTATCAACGTGTAATCCATGTTAAGCGGCTAAAAAACGATCTTTAGGTTAACTTTCGCCTTAATCGTGCCCCAAGATTTAAAGACCACATTTCTTATACAGGTTTGCGTCTTGTCCTTTCAAAATAGAGACAACAGGTAAACTTCGACTGAAATCTTACACAAATACTAAATGCTCCACACACTAATCCACTAAATCGCTAAACAAGCACGTCTGGTCACAAATGAATATTTACGGCTGAGACGACATTTCAAGTTAAAAATTTGTCAATGTTCAGGAGTTTTATACCGAATACCCATGGATCTTACTTGGAATCTTAAAACTGAATCAGCCCCAGTGGATGCCGGTACGACGAAGTGACGTTCTGGTAAAATAATGCCGCTGCTATGACAACTTTCAAGTTTTAAAATAACGCCCGTTTAAAGGCGTTTCGTCATGCTGTGCAAATGCGGAAACGATGGTGTACGTAAAAAAGTGCACCAACGTTAACAATCCTGGCGAATAGTGCTCGGTGAGAAAAAACCATTGGCCAGATTAATCAGTGAAGAAATTTTCTCTATAACGTATTACTACTCTAATTTATCCAAACAATACTAAGAGCACAAAGGGGGTTATAGAAACTGTGGTGCTGCGTAGGTGGGGGAGTGAAACACGAAAATTGGTTTATCAGCCTGATAATGTAAATTGATCACCGTACAGGGATTTAAAAAGCTGACTTTTCGAGCGTTAGCCTTCGTCAGAGCGAATCCTCTGACGAAGGGCTAACGCTCGAAACATCAGCTTTTTGAATCCCTGTACGGTGGTCATTTTACATTATCAACTCCGTTGATAAACCAAATACTAAGGGCATGTTTTGTTCCCACATGCTTATCGTTGAATTAATGCTCGAGGCAATATTTTAATAGCCTTATTATGCATACATGAGTTACGGAAAAGCACTGAGTGGAGTTTACCGAGTACGGAACCAGCTGACAAAAATTAAGGGAAAAAATTCTAATAAAAAAGAACTAAAATAAAAATACTAACACCTCGACTTTTACATTCATTTACTTCTTCACCGATTTAATTTCTTCATTGGTTGGTGTTCAGGTTGGTTGTTTTGGTTTATCGTGTTATAATGCACGAATTAGATCTGAAGTTTACTAAATGGTAGCATTGTTCCTGATATTGCAGCCAGTCCAGTCAGCCTTTCATTTAAAGCTCATGATGATTGTGTAAACGAGTTGTGGTACTAGATGAGACTCTGGAGACTCCTTCTACGCTAATGTACTGGGCTAATGTTACCAAACATCAATCGTAAATTCACAGCAGTTTGAGGTGGCTTGTTACTATAATCCTTTCAGGAGCAAGAGAGAAATCGATGAAACAATGAAACAATTAAAAAATTTAAGTTTTTGCTGAAAACAGGTTTTTCTTCTAATTTTTTTAGGCGATTTCTCGCCCGAGAGCTTCCAGTGATTTTACGTTACGCATACATGAGTCCATAACGAGAAGCCATCAAAATATTGCCCACAACAGTCACGATGACAGGAAGTTTCAGCTAGTGCTGAAGACGTCACTACTTTAATATTGTAAAAATGCTTTCATATAAATACCATTAAAAAACAAGTGAAGAACAGGTTTTTTTTCTTCCTTTTGTAACACAGCTTCCTAGTTTGAAAGATTCATTTGAAATTACACTTCTCAAGCCGATGGATTTTCGTCTGCAGCATTTAAAAAGAGAGGTCATGTTCTTAATGCTTTTCGTGACACTTATTCAACCGTCCTTCGCAGAAAATCAGTTACTTGATCCAATCAAATTCAGCCAAAAACTTACTAACCTGGCAAAAGAGGGTCTTGGTACAAACAATTTGCAGGTGAGGATTGAGACAACTCTAAATATGTAACTGAAATGTCAGTGGATATGACCCGATATCAAACGATTGGACTCCGCTCAAGTGGCTTAACGTTCACCTAAATTTTTAACTAATGGATATTTGTCCCTAACCAATTTACCGTCAGCTTAAGGTGGGGTAAACGTGAATTTGTGTGAAATTTGAAGGTGTTTGAACAGAGTTTGTAGAGGTTTGAAGAAGGGATTGTAATGAAGCAAAAATGTTTTGAAACACTTCCAGTTAGTTGCCACCCCACAAAGGCAATGCAGATTACTGGGGGAACTGTTTGGTATCCATCTACTAATTTCGTCTCGGTCTGTCAGTTTTGCTATCCGTCTACTAATTTCCTCTCGGTCTGTTTTGGTATCCGTCTACTAATAACATAGCTTTGCGGGATGAGCAGTGGGATTTTTGATTGCTTGAAACGCGAACGAGGTATCAACGTGTAATCCATGTTAAGCGGCTAAAAAACGATCTTTAGGTTAACTTTCGCCTTAATCGTGCCCCAAGATTTAAAGACCACATTTCTTATACAGGTTTGCGTCTTGTCCTTTCAAAATAGAGACAACAGGTAAACTTCGACTGAAATCTTACACAAATACTAAATGCTCCACACACTAATCCACTAAATCGCTAAACAAGCACGTCTGGTCACAAATGAATATTTACGGCTGAGACGACATTTCAAGTTAAAAATTTGTCAATGTTCAGGAGTTTTATACTGAATACCCATGGATCTTACTTGGAATCTTAAAACTGAATCAGCCCCAGTGGATGCCGGTACGACGAAGTGACGTTCTGGTAAAATAATGCCGCTGCTGCTATGACAACTTTCAAGTTTTAAAATAACGCCCGTTTAAAGGCGTTTCGTCATGCTGTGCAAATGCGGAAACGATGGTGTACGTAAAAAAAGTGCACCAACGTTAACAATCCTGGCGAATAGTGCTCGGTGAGAAAAAACCATTGGCCAGATTAATCAGTGAAGAAATTTTCTCTATAACGTATTACTACTCTAATTTATCCAAACAATACTAAGAGCACAAAGGGGGTTATAGAAACTGTGGTGCTGCGTAGGTGGGGGAGTGAAACACGAAAATTGGTTTATCAGCTTGATAATGTAAATTGATCACCGTACAGGGATTTAAAAAGCTGACTTTTCGAGCGTTAGCCTTCGTCAGAGCGAATCCTCTGACGAAGGGCTAACGCTCGAAACATCAGCTTTTTGAATCCCTGTACGGTGGTCATTTTACATTATCAACTCCGTTGATAAACCAAATACTAAGGGCATGTTTTGTTCCCACTACGATAGCCTCATTTAGCTTTAAAACCACCACGTACTCTAATGATAGTGGCGTACTGCGGTGAAAAACGACTTTTCTTGGTGGAATTTTAGTATCTTTACACTGGAATCATTAGCACTTTGATGATTCAAAAAGAAAACTGAACTGAGTATTTGATAGCAGTTAAAGTGATATCATTTGGATTTGGATATTCATGATTCTGGCCTATTTTTGCTTCGATGATTCATGACTCAAGAACACAAATTTATTCTCTCTCCACGGCTTCTTTCGGGGAAAAATCGCACGCCACCGCAGCTACGTTACGTCCAACACGGTATTTCCTGCACCTTTTCTTGTAATTTTTGCGTCATATCTTCAGATCCGCTGGCCACATCTCGTGAAAAATTCGTTGACGTTGCGAGTTTTCTTAAGTTTTGCCGTTCTGGCAAAGATTACGGCAAAAAACTCAGAAATACATTAATTTATCAATCAATCAATCAATCAATCAATCAATCAATCAATCAATCAAGCAAGCAAGCAAGCAAGCAAGCAAGCAAGCAACCACCAACCAACTAGCCGACCGATCGACGATCAATCGATCAATAAATCAATGATCACGTAGCCCCAAGACATATTAATAAAGTTTAGGGTGAAAGCAATTTCACGTGCAATTTCAGTCCTAAGCAAAAGCGCCTAAACTACTGACACAGTGTTGGTTAACCCATATAATCCAAATGTTATCTGTAATATTTCCATTTTAGGAGGCCTTTGACAAGTTACAGTTCACCGAGAGCACAATAGACGGCAGTACGGTGATACCCACTTTAGCACACAGTATCTCCGCCAAGTTTCAAGAGAAGTTTGGCATCGTTAAAAGGCTCAAAGAAGTCGTGGAAAGATCTTGGACAACACCTCCCTCAAGCACCCCGACAGAATGCTGCAACCTCAGATATTCTAGCAAACTTGAATACGACTCAAGATTTCGCTCAAAAGTTGACCTCGCGCGTATTTGTGTCAAAATATCCAAGGAAGCCTCGTCCAACCCAATCCATGTAGCGGATGACGTTGTGAATGAAATGAAGAAGATTTCTCAAAGTTATCCAGGGAACAAGTGGCAGTACTTCGCCTCTGAACATGGAGTGCTTGCGAACTTCCCAGCGTTTGAAGACAAAGCAGACTGTGATTCTTATGATCCCCGATTCCGACCTTTTTATGTGGAAACAGCCACGCCAGAGCCTAAAGACGTTGTGCTGGTGATTGATCGCAGTGGATCCATGTCTGGAAGTAGATTAAAACTTGCAAAGGAGGCTGCAAAAACTGTTCTTAGAACAATGAACCCACGAGATAGGGTAGGTACCAGGCCAATTTTATTTTTTAGGCTTCCAGGCCCTTTTTACGTTACAATGAACTTCTTTTTGATTGTACTATGAATCCTCAACTCCGATGGATTGGATCCATAGTCAGGGGCACTTTGTCCACGCATGTTCCCCTTGGTTTAAAATGACAAGTTGAGTTGGTCTGAAGTAGTGCCACTTTTCTTCCTCCAGTTCCAGTTCCAGTTCCGATTCCCTTGGTTTTAAATGCAGTTTTGGGTTAGTCTGAGGAGGGGAAGTGAATGGACGAAACTAGCGAGATCAACGATTTCCTGCAAGCGAAAACGGTGAAATTTGAGGTTATGTGTTCTGGAAGGCCATTTGAAACTCCTTTCACTGCTCGCGCCCTTTGGTGATAAATCTTTCATTTTAAAGGCCCGGCCAAACGGATCCAACATGTTGATGCAACATCGTCCAACATTGTTGAATCCAACATGTTACACTCGTTTGGCCACCATGTTGCACGATGGTGCAGGATGTTGGATGTTGTTGAGCGAAGTTTGATATCCATAAAACATCGTCTTGAACATCAGCCAACATTTCTTTTGTTCTCACGTGTGAACAACAATGTTGCATTCGTTTGGCCACTGTGTTCAACAATGTTGATCGCGCGCATGCCCGCTAAGCTGACTTTGCGGTAGCTGTATTCATTGTTTATACTCGCTTCGCGCGTTGCCGCGAGAGTTTTCAAGATACAGTATCATGAACGAGCAAAGTTTTCAATATCTCTTCAAAAAGAAAGCGAAAGGGAAAAGGAGTAACTGAATCTGTAAGACCAGCGAACGGCGAGAAGATTGTTTTACGTGGTGGTCGAAGGACATGTACACTTATCGGTCTCACAGCATTTTCTGAGGGTAACATAGACAATATCACACGGGCAGTTTGTTTTAATTTTCTAAGGAGTCTTGGTACATTTTGGTCCCAAACCCTTGAGACCAAGTGTTGAATCCAACATGTTGTATTCGTTTGGCCACCTCGTTCGACACTGTGCAACATCGTCCAACAATATTGGATGATGTTGCGCTCGTTTGGCCGGGCCTTTACTTGTGTGATACATCATGCCAGAACTCACTAACTTCACGGGTTTACAAGGGGTGAAATAAGGCGTTTAAGTCTCAGGTTTCATAACGGTTCCTTAAAGGAAATGTGAATATCGTATTGATGAATGTTTGGCCCATGATAGTTTATTGCTCACAGTCTTACCACTTAATTTTATGGCAATAGATTGGAGTGGTGCAGTTTAGTGACAAAGCCGAGACACCAGTTGAACAAGATGGTGACGGAAGGGGATGCCACAGTCAGTATTTAGCCGATGCCACACCAATTAATATCAAGTACTTGGAAGGTTACGTCGATGCCATTAGTACTGGCGGTAGGAAA
>JAEMWC010001525.1:120000-135000 GCA_016490735.1 Pachyseris speciosa
ACCATGGTATACTACACTCAGTGCGTTTTTTATAAATTGTAATGTTTTTGTTGAGTAAGAGAAAATATTGCTGGTGTAATTTTTACTGACATTGATTCGTGCAAGTGAAAACCTTAAGTAGTTGACTTTGGGGCCGTTTACATGGAGGCTGGAAGATCCTAGCACTAAGAAGATCCTAGAGGGCGAACCAACTTTTCGTTTGGTTTACATGCAGAAATTTCGGGCGGAAATCTCGACGAAATTGTCTTCTTTTAGCCGCTGATCGCCCGGCCGCCGCCATGTTTGTTTGGTTTGTTGTTTTTGTCCCTGATTCTAGGATCTTCCTAGTGAAAGTAGTTTACACGGTGCTAGGGTCTTCCTAGTGCTAGGATCTTCCTACCTCTCAGCTAGGATGATCCTAGGACTAGGAAGTTCGTAGTGCTAGGGCCAAGTACAACCCTTTGCATGTAAACTTCATACAGAAAACAGATGGCGCTAGGATAATCCGTCTTCCGGATCTTCCTATTGTTAGTATCTTCCTTCCTCCATATGAAGGAGACCTTTGCTCTCTTTTGTGGGGATGGATGGAGCACAAGGGCCTGTCTATAAGCATCTTGGGTTTTCTTGTTTCTCTTTAGGTACCATACTGCTTTAAGGAACACGGGGTTGGTGGCCCTGTCCACACCTTATATAGACGCATTTGGTACAGGAGCGGTAATAACCGCTTCCCATACGATATACCGGGGAGAGCCCAGGAATCAACACACCACTAAGGATCAAGTCATTGGAGTTCTGGGTGCAGACTTCCCTTTGTCTTATTTTCAAAAGTAGGTTTTTTTATAATTCTTATGCAAAATAGTCTTTTTATCAGGACCACGTATTTGAGGGAGAATTCATTGCTACAAATCCTATATCATGTGCGGGCAGATGGGCAATACACCACTTTGCTAATGATCAGTTCCTGGTGAATTGTGGGTAGCTCCAGTCTTTTGTTGGGGCAAACGGTCAAAATTACAATTTCAAATTACGTCCTAAAATGGCCGTTTGCCCCCACAAAGGACTGGATCTACCCACAATTCATCAGGAACGGATCATAAGTAAAATGGTGTATTTTTTTCCTTGGGTAGATGGCTTTTGCCCACGGGGAAGCAATTTGTTTTGTCTGCCCAAAGTGAAATTGCCTTCCGCCGAGAAATTACGATGGATTTGACAAAAAGAACAAAAGAATTGCCCATGACTTTTCCAGATGTACATGCAAGTCTTATGGTTATCGAAACCCCAAATCAAAAAAGCGGCTCAGCCAATCACAGTGATTACCAGACGCAGGGAAACCAGGTGCTGTTTACTTCCCCTTGGGTAGTTTATCAGCGTGTAACCGCACACAGGGAATAGTTCAAAACCAAGAGTAAACCCAACCCAAGCCATTACTACAATGTTCCCCGTGGCCCAAAGGTCTGAAGTAACCACAACTGTTGTCGGCTTCGTCTACGCACCAAACATCATTTACTTCTGACAACTGCCTTCGTAGCCGACAAGCGCATAACTTACGCACTGGCAGAATAAACAACACTACCTCATTAGGTGGTTGTGCTTCCTCCAAACTTCCAGTCACTCTCCTTCTTTCTCAGGTCTGAAGTCCAGTTTCCTTTTAATGAAAAATATCACAGGACCTCTGACCATTGTCTTCGTTCACCAACCACATGAATAGTTCAGTTTCGAGTTTTCGCTCCGAAAACCCGTTTTTATAGGGTTAGCCTCAGTCCGAAGTGAATATATTCGCAAATACCAACGAGAAGATGACCTGTTTACAACTCTATCTGCAAGTAGTTGTGAATAATTTAATTTAGGACGTGAGTAGCCCTGTATCGATGTGTCATTGGTGTTGGTATTCAACGAGAAGGGACAATTACGCACGCACGCACCCATCTCATGAACGGTTTTCGGAACCCCTATCGTGCGAGACATCATTGTTAAGATGCAATAGGTCGCGGGGTCGCTAAGCGGAGCAACTGGTTTCAACCGGTAGAGATTGAGTAGGAGAGAAGAAAGGAGGGCACACGTTGTTGTTAATTAAAGAAAGTGAAGAATAATGCGGAGTGATTCTTCGTTCTTTCCCGGTCGCAAATATCACCCATTACAAAGAGAAGAGGGAAAGGGGGGAAGTCAAATCAAATTCAAGGCATACATTCCTTTATTTTAGTCATCTCGTTCTGTGAGGAAAAAGACGTCTCCATTTCTTAACCCTTTAAGCCCCAGTATCAACGTGCATATTCTCCTCATTTTTTTTATTATATTTTGTACTGTGCTTGTTAGCAGAATTGGTTTTAAATCAATACATTTCGTCACTGGACTTCTCGTGACCTAAATGTACTGTGAGGAGCAATAAGACGCTTATCATTAATAGTTATACGTCTTTCCTCCAGACTCCTGACCGATACGTATCCCCAGTGTAAAGACACCAGTTACGAGTGTTTCGTGTTGGATGGAGCAGGATTTCTCATTATGCACAAAGATTTCCTGTCCCCAAACATCACAGTAAGAAGTCTGGAATACGTCCACATTACCGCAAAGGAAAAAAACATAGCCCAGGATCTTCTGGACAAAGGATTTTTGAAGAAAAAGCAGTGTAGAAACTTGGAGAAGATTAACATGGAGAACTTTTACGAACTGAAAATTCCATTTCAAGGCGTGAACACGCTGACAACTGGCGACGAGTGTTGCCAGTACCAGCTTACTCCCGTAGCTGAAAGTAATGCGTTTTTAGGTGAGAATTTGTCATTATCTGTTCTAATGTAATTTTTTATGCCATCCGTTACGACTTAATTACCACTGAATACTCTGCTAAACACAAATTGGTTAACATACTAAAACATTGATTTTTCAGGTATCAAAAAATATGACATCTCCTGTAATTCAGGGTCCTGCAGTACGTGCAGCCATTGCGATAAAGCATGCGATGAAGAGTTGTCTGCTTTGATGTGCGAGTGCCCCTGTACCTCGAGACTTGATTTCCATTACTGCAGAAACGAATTTCCAGCAAGCAAGTAAGACCTCTATTCTCATTGATACTCAGTGCTTTGTAACCCCTCCCCAAATAGCTTTTCTCTCTGACAGTAAATCATTTTATTATATCTCTCACTTAGTACGCGCGCTGTGATTTGCGGGCCGTATTCTACAGTACGGCCCGCTTGACTCCAACTAGGTTTCTTTCCCGCGCGCCGGATTAACCTCAGAGATATAATAAATATCTTTCTAACCTCGTTTTCTCGGTCCGTACTGTAAGTTACGGATCCTGGTTTTTTCCCATTAATTCATGGGCCGCGCGCTTGGCGTTTGGGCCATAAATCAACAGGAAAAAACTCGGTCCGTAACTTACAGTACGGACCTCGAACTCGGTTAGTAAGAGGTATGTATCTTCTTTATCCCAGTGATAGAACAAAGTAAAGCGGAGCGTAGGCTACAATTGCAACAGCAACCTCGTTCCCAGGGTCCCTCCTCTTCTCGCCCCCTGGAGCGAGAGGGGGCGGGAAGAGGAAAGACCCTGGGAACGAGGTTGCCCTATGGACGGTTTGTTTCTGTAACATGGCTTGGGGATATGTTGTTAGCCCACCTGTGTAGGTAAAGGATCCATAGCCAACGACTTGACGTCACTACCCAATGACAATCACCTGAACAGAGATAGATGTCAGTTGTATATGGCGCACGGGTTACGCTGGATAGTTTTGGTTTGTTTTTCACAAGAACAAATTACGTAGCGTAAGTTGATGTCATCGACAATTTCGGCAATTTAGGAATTTCCATGACATAATGATCAAATGCGCTTTACAAGTGTAGCTCAACATATGACATGATATATAGAGAGTTTTCACAGGACGTCACGGCGGCCATGTTGGTGTCCCAAAACAAAGAAACGGCTGCCATGTTGGTGTCCCAAACTAAACCTCTGTGAAGTGAACCCTATTTTTATGCCAATACTTTCTTTTGTTTCAGTAAACCAATATGGCTGGTAGTCACGTGAATGATAACGCTCTCTATGAAAAGCAGGCTATGTCCCCTACTCACTTGGAACAGTTTGTGGGTTCATAAAATTCCCACAGATCATTAGGACAGGTTATTGTCAATAAAATGCGGCGGATCCGCATTAACTGGCTAGCACTGCAATTCCACCATTACCTCCACAACTGAATGAGAACGATGGACACGCCTTAAAAAAACAACACAACAAATCATTTTTATTCCTTCATTTTAGGGTTTCTATTTGTCCCTTGCCAACCCCGGTTATCTCCTCTGAACAAGTGAAAGATCCGTCTGTACAAGGTTTAAAGAAGTGCTTTGATCCCGAGTGTGATAAAAAGCCGGATTCAGACTCGTGCGATGGAGTCGTGGGTTGTTATTGGTGTGTTAGGAATAAACACTACTCTTCTCTTGATAAAAAATATTGCGCTGATATTGATTCATGTTACGGAGGCAAAGAAGGTTAGTGGCACACTTTTGAAACACACGAAACCGCACTCCAAAGTCTTTTATTTATAATTTTTATCCTTTTCCACGGTCTTTATTTAGTAATTCATTTAAGTGTCATATTCTATTCGCAGGTCACATATGATGACTCCGTAAATTTCAATTTCTTCTTGGTCCTCTTCTTCTTCCTTCAAATTCACCTCCTTTACAAATGACGAATTTTGTGAGCGTGAAAAAAAAGTGAATTAAGGGCGGTGCCTCCTAATACGAAGATATTTTTCGCGTATTAACACTGTGCAAAAAAGTAGATGTTGGTAATTGGAGGTAACCACGCATTTTTCAGAGATAAGTCCAACTTAGAATTCCCGTTTACACACACCCGAGGCAACAACAAACCACAAGCTTCGAAATACATAATTGGTGATATAGTTCTTTTTATGTGCATGGTATTTTTTGCAACAAATATTTATTTCAACACAAAGACCATTACTTACAATTATTACTTCACTTACACGACTGTACTTACATTATTGACAACAAGAACTTGTACAGAACGGTACTTACACCGTTTTCGTACAAACAACTACTCAATTGAAACACCAACTCTTTGATGGATCGATACTCCCACATTTTTATTTTTATTTTTTCTTGGTAGCAAAAACTTTCCCAATTATTTCTCAGCAATTTGCAATAAACATATAAGTTTACCATAGCAACAGTACAGCCACTTAAAAATACCCTAAATTTTGGCTTCATATGCCTATAACTAAAAAACGAGTCCAGTGAGCCCCGGTTTTTATGAATGAATTGCAATTAGCATATGAAGATTCATCTTTCTGCAAAGTTTTAGAAAAATCTGTACATGGGGTTCAGAGCCACCTTAATTTTTCGATGATTTAAAGTGGCTCTGAACCCCATGTACAGTTTTTTTTAAACTTTGCAGAAAGATGAATCTTTAAATTAATATGTTTATTGCAATTCAATAATAAAACCCGGGGGCCACCGGACTCGTTTTTGAGTAAAAGGCACATATATAAAGCCAACATTTAGGGTGTTTCTAAGCGGCTGTACTGTTGCTATGGTAAGCTTATATGTCAAAAATTGGTTGTAAATTGTTGAGAAATAATTGGGAATTTTTTTGATACCATGTTCAAGAAAACAAACAAAAATTTTTGGGAGTATCGATTTATCAAAGAGTTGGTGTTAAAAAAAATAACGAAACCATTTTGAGCCACCTTATGTTATCTTACGTTCGATGAAAGCATCTTTCTTTATATAATTGTACAAAATTAAAACAGCAATAAAATAAAACAATAATACCGAAACGTGTTTATTGTGAATTAAAGCGTCAGGTGTAGAACATTCCTTTTTTATATTAAGCGATTCCTTTGAATCACTTTATGTAGCGATATGTTTTGATTAAGCTTAACATATAATTTTCCACTTCACTTCACTTGCTTTTCCGTGATTCAGATTAATTCCATAAAAACACACCACAATAACGCTTTCGTTTACGGTTTTCTGGTGTAGACAGCATGTTTCTTATCCTGTAAAGCTGTCCGCTTATTCAAGAGCTTGTAAAAACTACGGTTACTATCAAAACAATCAATCTATTGAGGAAATCGTGCGTGTAATCGCGCGCGCGCGACAAGATGGTTGCATTCTCCCAGCTCAACCCCAGAGCTCTTCCCTTTTGCGCATATTTAACGGGCGTGACGGCGAGAAGAGTTCTGGGAAATTCTACGCAAGCCTCCAGCTCTGAATGGTTATCAGTTAAACCAATGAAATTGCTTCTAATTGGCCAATTCGGTACGCGCGAAAAACTGAACTTACAGCGCGGGGGTTACTCTTGTGAAGCGGAGTGAAACCCCTGCAACATCCTTTCTTGAACAAACAACAACTTCAATATAATTAATTTCTGCTCTACCTTTACTGCGATTTTCATAATTATACAGAATTTTATCTTCAAGCGACAACCGTTAAACCGCTTTTTGGCTTCCATCAATCAAACTCCGGGACGAAAAAGCTATTTGCATTTTAAAGTATTGAAGTTTCTTGGGCGCTAAATACGAGGTTTATACTCATAATTCCCATATTTTTTTATCTTTAATAATAGTGCAAAAGATGACGGCCCAATTCGACCGTGAGCATGAACTATTATTCATTCGATGTAATCTTCAACGCAGTCCCTCAGTGTTTTGTGTATTCATCGCTTAAGAAGAACGAAAAGGTCGTTTCAGAGCCACAAACTTTCCCCTGCTTTTATTTCCAAGTACCGTGCTAATTCTCACTAAAACAAATGAAAATATAAAATCGATCAAACACACCAAAACCAGAAAACCACGTGAGACAAGATTCGGTGAACTGCCTAACCTGATCATCTTCATCGTCGACAATCTGCGTTTCTTCTGAGTCGGGAAGGTTCGATAGATAGGTCCTCATGAAAAAAGCTGAAACTATCCGATTTATTTTTCTGAGAAACGTAAAGGAAATCAACGGACTTAGCCGCCATGCTTCTGATGCTTGAGACTGCTTAGGGCCATAAATCATCGATCATCGCCTCTTGGTAGCAGTCGGAAGCCGCTGGAAATTTGATTGAAGGCAGCGAAATCCTCAGTTGTCCGTTGACATTTGAACTCCACGGTTCGTGTGTTATTGAAAGGTACAGTAAGCAAAATTACATACTGCAAGGACTTTTTCAAACGGATTGGTTAGTCGAGCATGCGCTTTGAAGTCTCTATAGCCAGATTTTGGCTAGGATCAATATGGAGTTTTCCAGAGCCTTCGAGGCGCGAAGCCCGAGATGAGGTCTGGGATCGAGAATGGTTGCGTGGTGTGCGCAGAACGTATGCGCACTAACAGTAGGAGGCACCGCCTTTAAGTTAAAAAATAAATTACATTGACGGTCAAGTATAGAATTTCATTCCCAGACACAGAAGGTTCGACCCACTAACACAATTTTAACATAAAATCTGGTGTTTAAATCTTTAGGCACAAGAGCTCCGGGGATTGGGAACATTCAAGAGGGCACTGATGATGATGATGACTGTGATAAAGGTGGTCTGTCGGGAGGAGCTATTGCAGGGATTGTCATTGGGGCAGTAGCGTTCATCTGCATCGTCGTGTTTATAGGGATAGAATGCAAGAAACACTGTCTTTTTGGGACTGTTGTTATTGACTCTTCCTGTGGTGCGGCCTGCGCCCGCTTTTTCCTTGTTCCTGTGAGGCTTTCTCCCAGGCCCTCGCGACCGAACGAACTAAACGAGAAGAAAAATAGTGGAATAGAGAATTAACTCTGAAGTGTAAATTAAAGTGCTACTTAAACCCATGAATAACCCTCTGGGCGTTAGCCCTAGTAAAGGGAAACAGGGAACCACACGAGGCAAAGAAAAAATCTTTTGACCTCGGTGGGAATCGAACCCACGACCTCCGGATTAGATCTACCGTTACTCTGCCGACTGAGCTACAAGGTCGCACAGAGAAAGTCGGGGACGATTTTAGATGGTGAATCGCGGCAAAGAGAAAGTAGGGTACATATGAATGTTGTGCCGCGTAGCACTAGGAACACAAATAGTGGAATAGAGAATTAACTCTGAAGTGTAAATTAAAGTGCTACTTAAACCCATGAATAACCCACTGGGCGTTAGGTTCCCTGTTTCCCTTTACTAGGGCTAACGCCCAGTGGGTTATTCATGGGTTTAAGTAGCACTTTAATTTACACTTCAGAGTTAATTCTCTATTCCACTATTTGTGTTCCTAGTGCTACGCGGCACAACATTCATATGTACCCTTACTTTCTCTTTGCCGCGATTCACCATCTAAAATCGTCCCCGACTTTCTCTGTGCGACCTTGTAGCTCAGTCGGCAGAGTAACGGTAGATCTAATCCGGAGGTCGTGGGTTCGATTCCCACCGAGGTCAAAAGATTTTTTCTTTGCCTCGTGTGGTTCCCTGTTTCCATTTACTAGGGCTAACGCCCAGTGGGTTATTCATGGGTTTAAGTAGCACTTTAATTTACACTTCAGAGTTAATTCTCTATTCCACTATTTGTGTTCCTAGTGCTACGCGGCACAACATTCATATAAACGAGAAGAAACTGAAAGGCCTAGAAACTAGGCAACGCCCATTTTTCAGTCAAGCACCGTGGCTCATAATCCGTCTCCAGGTCCCTGCGCCCCCATGTATCTTCCTAGGCGTGATATCGAATTGCACCTTACAAGTTCTGGCACGAGACCGAGTTACACCGAGTAACTAACGATGATATATGGGTTATTGACAAAGCGTGGTCAAGATGGCGGGATATTGGCCAAGTTTTTTTTTTGCGTGTTTATGGACCGAGACGAGGTCGAGATTCATAAACACGCAAAAAAAGAAAGAGGCCAATATCCCGCCATCTTGACCGAACAAGCTTGGCCAGTAAAGGATTTATTATATGACTCAAACTGAGTGTCAAAGGAAGCTATTAAAAGACAATAAAACGCGGGACGAACGGGCAATCCCGAGCGGTCAAGATTGCTCCATCTTGACCTCGCGGGTAGCCAATCACAGCAGGAGAATTGAATCATCTTGACCGCTGAAAGAGCCAGTCATAAAATAAACCGAGTTACTAACGATTAGTTTAGTTCAACTTTTAAACCAGTTACAGGGAAAACGTTTTAGTGAAAGTGGATATGGCACGTTCTGTAATCAGCTACAATTGACGAAAGGCAAAGAATCATCACAAGACTATAACGGTTCAAATTTTAATGCGTAGTTAGTGCACCTGCCTGGGTAAATATTCATGAAGGAAATACAATCTGATATAGACACCACTACATTATGCGTCCGATTTTCTAGGGCAAAACATAAATATTAATATAAGAATGGATGGATTTACAATAAAGCTTTTGAAGCCGTTCAATGAATTCGCAATTTGTGTTTTTATCAAGTACTGACACACTTGGCTGCGCCTATTGTTTAAACTTGATAACACTCCAGCTCTTTTAGTAAACATTAATCTTTGATCGTAAAACATGTACAATGTCGAGATTTTCTCATACCCTCGGGAAGAGAACCCCATCCATCTCCTTATACTCCCCCACATCAGTCTCACTGGTAGGCCAGGGGTTCGCCCCCACGGGGAAGCCGATGACATGTGAATTCCAATTCGTTTTATGTCCAGGAACTAAATTATTATGAACGACGTCAAAGTAAGGAAAGAGAAAGAAACATTTGCCGTCATGCGCTCATGTTCTCAAAGAACATAAAATTGGCCATTTCAAGTTGTTGTTTTGCAGAGGACGGCACAAAATGTACCAAAATGCAAAACGCACGTGCAGAGCGATTGTTTTTTCCTCATTAAGCCTATTGCTTAGTGGCGTTCTCGTTGCCGTTGCCCGCGACCCCGTTGCTTAAGGTCCCTCAGTAAGCCAAAACCTGTTAGCAACGCAACTTAAGGCTCTGGTGTTATGCAATTTGCGTCTTACGTTTCCTTCTTGTCTTATGCAATATACGTAACAACTGTGCCAGCACAGTTCTATTTATACAGCGTGTCCAGGGAGGCCTCATATACTTTCTTTGTGAAATGAAAGTAATGTTTAAAGATTCGTTAGCTCCCAGCTTTAGCTACTTTTCGATCGCGTGGGAACACAGCAGTAGAAAACTCTACGCTTGTTAGTTACACGTTCACTGTCTAGGGTTCTCTGAGGACTGCTGCCCCAGACCACCCTTGCGCTTATGTAGCCTGTATACTCCACTCAAGCAATGCACTAAGGTCAAGAGATGTGGAACTATCGTTTGAAGTTAAGTTATGTTCCACGTAAGAAGTAGGCAAAAATCGCCAGTCCGTTGCAATATCTTCCGTTGGGATCAAAAGCGCTAATTACTTAATTAAATAGAATTCCACCCAGCTGATTGGCTGTTTTGAGTCTGAGCGCGAAATTTGAATTTGTTTCGATAATTTCGCGACCCAACACGCGTTTTAGCTAAAGGTGACAAAACATGTTTCATTGTAGTGAGAAAAACAGCCAATTTATAAAGTTTCAGGCACATGGGATATGGGGAAGTATTTTTTCTGGCGAAATTCTTTTGGTAGCCCCGATGCTAAGAGTAATATAGATATACGAAATCATGTACTCATCAGCGTCCTGTCTCGGTTCCGGAAGAGGTGGCGCTAGATTATTTAAAAGAGGGGGGTGAATAGGTTCGCGGATCGGCGGATTTGGCTAAAAAAAGCTACTCGGATTTCGGATTTTGAGGATACATTTATGCGGATTGGCGGATTTTGAACGCTCAGCGGATCACGGATTTCTTCAATATTTCAGCGTAGATTATGGATTTTGTTTGTCTTGAAGTGCGGATCGCGGAACTTAACTTGGCGGTCTGTTTCAATTTTTTCTGCCTGACCTTAGAACTAGACTAGATTAAGCAAAGAACATAATTTTCTGAGAACAAAAATCCACCTTTGAGCATAAAACAACTCAATTTGCCCATAAGATGCCAAATCGAGTACCATTGACTTAACCACACCGGCCAAAACCGCGCAGAACCACGTCCCTGGTACCGCTTGTGACGTTATCAGTTTTAATGCTCATGGACAACTTTTATATGTAGCATGTGTAGGTGAAGAGATCTTTCAAACCATAGCCGAATGAGCACGATTCCGTCAAACAGGCCGGAGAAAACCCGTATAAACCAAGTGACGTTGAGCCGAAAATTCGAACGAAAATCTTGTTCCACTACCCACCTGCACTTTCTTCCATCTAATCCTAAAGGTTTTCCACAAATCTTTTCCCACCGAAAGAAAATGCCCAGCAAGAGAAAAAGAAAGCGAGGCAAGAAAAGCGAAAGAAAAGGGGAGGAGAGAAAGCGAAAGGTAGAAGGAGAGGGGGCAGGGAAACTTTTCAACCCTGTGCATGGCCGAACTTGGAAAGCTCATATTATGCATCAGGGACTGAAGGCTGCGAGGAGCTCCACCAGCACACAGAGTTTTGGGCAGTTTTGGTTGTTTTTGGCTAAATTCTGGCCAGAAAATGGCTCGACGAGCTCAAAAGGTGTTTTTCGGCAAAATGCTTGGTAGTTAATGGGCTAACACATCTTTGACCTACAATGTAATAGGACTCCAGATAACTCTAGGACCCCAGGATCTCGGCTTCTGGCCAGACAAAAAGCCATTGTCCTCACCAGACCACCACGTGTACCATCGGCACGGTCAACATGGAGGGTCAGGTCATTGAGACAAAGACCATCGATTGCGTCGAATTTTTTACCGAGAAGGCGCCAATGGCGTTGACTTTCATCATAAAAACAAGTTTCGGTGCTGCGTCGATTCCAGCTATTGGAAAAGCGTAGTGAATCTACTCGAGCATATGACGTTAAAACGGATTGTTATGTTTTTTCTACGAGAGTTCTGTTGTCTTTAGATTAGATTTCTTTAATGATTACAAAACAGTGGTCATGGTGGGGTTTATTAACCTTAGATTTCGCTACACTCTTGGTAACTTGGTAAGTTGGTAACTTGACGTTTCAAAGACCTGTAGGAACCTGTCCTCTGATTGATTCGAGAAGACCTAAAACGTAACCCAAATACAACAAGACGCTCTATGAGCGTTAACTCGGGATACTTTTTTGTTCCAGAAGCCGGACGCACGCTTTTTGATTCTCGAAACTATCCGGCTGATGGTTTGCTTTTGGGTTCACGTAAGACCTTTTTGTTCACGTTCGAGCAAAGCTCGTTAAACCGTTTTGAGAGTTGCCATCCATATTCCTTGTCAGCTGTTGTTGTTTACTTCTAGATTAAGTGGCAACATCTGGAGTTTTTTCTCTCTGCGAAGCTTGAAAACAAACTTGAAAACACAAGACAGGGGCACCCAACGACAAGTTTTGGTAGATATCTGTTCGGTGGAGGGTAGTTCGCCTAAGGCTTTCGGCGTCGATTAAAGAGTGCACTCGGATTTTCGTAAGTAAAACGTGGCCTAAAAGATTCGTAATGTGGCAATCATAGCCCCTGAGGTTTTCGGAAAGGTCGTTATTGCTGTTTTTGGCAGTAAAAAACGTCAGCTAGCATTTTCGGAAAGAAAAAAAGGTTCCCTAGAAAGTTCATTTTAGCTAGTATTTTCTCAAAGAAAGATCTTGTTCCCTAAAATTTTCGGGCAATTAACATTTCAGCTAGGGATACCGAACAGATCAAAGTTTTCTAGCCAACCAAAACATCACTTTAAACAGACTTCAAACACCATAACGTACTTAAAATGCCTTTCTACAGCTTTTGGCTGGTTTGGCTCGTTGGGTGCCCCTGACAAGACGATTCGTTTCCGTGTATGTGACATGTCCAGATGTCGCGCATTGTAAAAAGCACTTGAAATTCAAACTGCTCTATTTTCAAAACAAAGCGTGTTACTTGGCTTAAATGTCATTTACCTGATGAAGGTAAAAAATCTAAATGTTTAATTTTAGTTTTTTTTTCTGACGCACGTGAAAACCAAAATTCGCAAACTTGTCTCTAAATATAGATCTGTCACAGCGATTGCGTTGTGGTATAATCCGGATCAAATTACATCAAAACAACTTTGCGATTATCTAAATATAGAACTGTCACAACGTTCTAATTCGAGTCGATACTCACAGCACGTGCGAGGCTTTCAACCTTGTCTTAAATTCGGCAAACCTTTACACACGGACAGTCTGTACTGTATTAAAATCCAGTTTCACAACTTTATAAAGATATGTGCAGGAAAATTTGTTCCGCGGTCGAAGTGGATTATTTAACCTTGAGTGTTCACTTGCGGTCACGTATTAAATGGAAGGTATCACATTACGAAAACAACTTTGTGCAAATCTGTAATTTTTCTGTCACAGCATTCGATTTCGACTTGTGATATCGATTACACGTGCGAGGCTTCAAACTTTTTCTTAACACTCGGCAAACCTTTTCATAGGGACAGACTGTGCTGTCTTAAAATATCTAGCTTCACAACTCAAACACGATGAATTTGCATAACTTGTAAACAACCGTCGCGTGATGTTAGCCTTTCGACCTTTGGACTATGTGGTTTGCTTTAACCAATGAACACACCGCCACGTGCCTGCTATTGTGCATTGGCCAATCCAAACACCGGAACGTAATTGTATTGTGCATTTTGCTGCACAGGAAAAAAAAAAAAAAAGGACTGAAATCTGACACATTTTATAACTCGGTATACTTACAGTATCCCGAGTAAAAATGCACGCTGTTCTAATGACATCAGGTTTCAAATGTCAGCAACAAACATTTTAATCTTAGAGCGATGGGGACACGCGCAAGCGCGAGGATGTCTTTCCTTTCTTTGTTTAGCGTCTCGCACTCGCGTGTAACACTTCGCGACGTGCTTAGTTGGCTTTCTTTCCTGCGGATTCGGATTTTTGTAAAAATATCTGCAGATTGGCGGATTTTGCGAAAAATTAGCACGGATCGACGGATTTCCTGACCCCTATTCACCCCCCTCTTAAAAGAATTGGTGCGTGCAACCGTAATTTTCAGTCTGATGCGTCTATATTTTGAAGGGACCAAATAGAAACGTATATATAAGAAATGTCGTCTTTAATCCTTAGTCATGCTTAGTGGCGTGATTGAACCATCGAAGACGAAGGCCCCAAAATATTTTATTTTATTTATTGAAAGATCAAAATAATGGCTCGTTTGTAGTCCAGCGTAATATCAAAAGTTGTGCCTCTGCCTGGCCCTTTATCTTGGAAAACCACAATTATTTAGGCACTTAGCGTTAACCATGATAAACAACAATCGTTTGAAATCGACGTATTCCGTTCGGATTGGTTAACAGAAACAGTCTTCTCAACTACCTGGTTGAATTAGTGTCATGAAAATCATTAAAAACATGCCCCGTATTTTTCTGTGGTGCAGACATCAATCCATCGTTTTGACAATAGCGAAATTTCAAACGATTCTTTCACGAGAAAGCTGTGTTGTTAAACTGGAAAAACCGCTCTTTGCATCCTTTATAACCGAAAGCCTCAAAGTATTTTTACGATAACTCCGATAAATGACGTTAGTTTTGCGAATATTAAATTAAACATCCTGTCGTGTTGCGTGACTCAGATCACATGCTTATCGTTTGAATTCAGAATGCACGGGGCAATATTTAATTGCCTCATTATGCATACATGCCTTACGGAAAAATCAAGGAAAAATAATTGTGATACAAAGGAAATAAAAGAAATATAGTACTTTAACATCACGACTTTTAGGTTCATTTACTTCTTCATCGATTTCTTCATTGGTTGGTTGGTTGGTTGTTTTGGTCTGTCGTGTTATAATTCCATGAATTAGATTTGAAGGTCACTAATGGTAGCATTGTTCCTGATACTGCAGCCAATCCAGTTGCCTTTCATTTTATTTATGATGATTGTATAAGCGAGTTTGTAGCTAGAAACGGAAGTTGTAGTACTGGATGTCTACGCCACAGTAAGGGCTAATGTTACCAAACATCAATCGTAAATTTACAGTTTGAGGTGGCCTGTTACTTAGAGCAAGAGAGAAATCTATGAAACACTTAAAAAAGTTAAAAGTTGAAGCAAATTATTTTTA
>JAEMWC010001525.1:137500-141844 GCA_016490735.1 Pachyseris speciosa
GCCTCGTCATGCTGTGCAAATGCGGAAACGATGGTGTACGTGAATGCCGCAACATTAACAATCCTGGCGAATAGTGCTCGGTGAGAAAAAACTCTTGGCCAGATTTATCAGTGAAGATCGCATTAAGAAATTTTCTCCATAACGTACTACTACTCTAATTTATTCAAACAGTACTAAGGGCATGTTTTGTTCCCACTGCGATAGCCTCGGTTAGCCTTCATGTGAAAACGCCCTGGTTAAACAAAACCACCAAGTACTCTTCCTGTTTAGGTGAGCCTCCAGTTGCGTGCTTCATAGGAAGTAAGGAATTAAAATAGTACTGGCGTACTGAGGTGAAAAACGACTTTTTACAATGGAATTTTAATATCTTTACACTAGAATCATTAGCACTTTGGTGACACAAAAAGAAACCTGAACTGAGTATTTGATGGCAGTTAAAGTGGAATCATTTGGATTTGGATATTCATGATTCTGGCCCATTTTTGCTTCGATGATTCATGACTCAGGAACACATAATTTACTCAGCTTCTTTCAGTGAAAAATCGGACGCCACCGCAGCTACGTTACGCGTCCAACACAATGTTTCCTGCACCTTTTCTTGTAATTTTTGAGTTGTATCTTCAGATCCGCTGGTCACGTCTCTTGAAAAATTCGTTTTCAACGTTGCGCGGAGTTTTCCGAAGTTTTGCCGTTCTGGCAACGGATTGCGGCAAAAAACATCAGCAGCACATTAATCAATCAATCAATCAATCAATCAATCAACCAGCAACCAACTGATCGATCGATTGTTCGATCAATCGATCAATAAATCAATGATCAAGTAACCCCAAGACATTTCATATATCATTCACAAAGTTTAGAGTGAAAGCAATTTCACGTGCAATTTCAGTCCAAAGTAAAAGCGCCTAAACTACTGACCCAGTGTTGGTTGACCATACAATCCAAGTGTTATCTATGATATTTCCATTTTAGGAGGCCTTTGACAAGTTACAGTTCACCGAGAGCACAATAGACGGCAGTGCGGTGATAGCCCATAGTATCTCCGCCAAGTTTCTCTGAGAGAAGTTTGGCATCGTTAAAAGGCTCAAAGAAGCCGTGGAAAGATCTTGCACAACACCTCTATCAAGCACCCCGACAGAATGCTGCAACGTCAAATATTCTAGTGGACTAGAATACCATTCAAGATTTTGGTCAAAAGTTGACCTCGCCGTATTTATGTCAAAATATCCAAGGAAGCCTCGTCCAACCCAACGTATGTAGCGGATGATGTTGTGAATGAGATGAAGAAGATTTCTCAAAGTTATCCAGGGAACAAGTGGCAGTACTTCGCCTCTGAACATGGAGTGCTTGCGAACTTCCCAGCGTTTGAAGACAAAGCAGACTGTGATTCTTATGATCCCCGATTCCGACCTTTTTATGTGGAAACGGCCACGCCGGAGCCTAAAGATATTGTGCTTGTGATTGACCGCAGTGGATCCATGGCTGGCGAAAGATTATCGCTTGCAAGGAGGCTGCAAAAACTGTTCTTAGAACAATGAACGCACGAGATAGGGTAGGTACCTGGCCCAGTTAATTCGGCTTCTTTAGCTTCCAGGATTTTTTACTTTACGATGAACCATTTTTTGTTTGTATGAATCCTCAACTCCGATGGATGGGGTCCATAGTCAGGGGCACTTTGTCCACGCATGCTCCCCTCGACAGTGCTACTTTGCGTTGGACTGAAGTAGTGTCACTTTTCTTCCTCCAAGTGAGTCTTTCTCAAAACTTCTGAAAACGTTTCGGTCCCGAAAAAACTATTTTACGTGGACTTTCTAATACTTTCATTAATCTTTTAAGAAAGAACTCAATAAAATGGAGAATCAATCACATTACGTTAGTTTGCCTAGAAATCTATAGTATCAATCGACAGAAAACTGACTTGAAAAATGCTTCTAGGACCCGAAAATGTTTTCTAGAGTTTTGAGAAACGCGCGCCAGGTTCCAGTTCCCCTTGATTTTAAATGCATTTTTGGGTTAGTCTGAGAAGGGAAAGTTAATCGACTTTCGAAACGTGTAGTTTAGTGAGATCCACGATTATATGCATGCAAACGTACTTCATGGGTTCGCAAGGGGTGAAATAAGGCGTTTACGTTTCAGGATTCATAACAGTTAAAAGAAACGTGAATATCGTTGATGAATGTTTGGCCAATGATAGTTATTTGCTCACAGTCTTAATCCACTTAATCTTATGGCAATAGATTAGAGTGATGCAGTTTAGTGGCAAAGCTGAGACACCAGTTGAACAAGATGGTGACGGAAGGGGGTGCCACAGTCAGTATTTAGCCGATGCCACACACAATTAACATCAAGTACTTGGAAAGTTACGTCGATGCCATTAGTGCTGGCGGTAGGAAATGTTACTTCCAAATTTGTAAAGTTGACTTACTACAGCCTCCTTGATGAACTTCTTCTTATTGGTACAATTTAGGCGGCTTTCAACAATAGAGTGAGTCTTCTCAAGACTCGGCTCACTCATGAGTACTCATGAGGACGTTGGTTTTCCCCATCCACCCATATCCATCCATCCATCCATCCATCCAGTGTTCGTTTGTTTATATTAAAAGTCTTTTTTATGTACATATGGTTAAATTATTGTCTCCCCTTGTATTTTTCATCCAGGAGGTACCATTTATTCGAGGGCTTTGATTCGCGCCTTCGACCTTTGTAAAGGTACACTTTCTAAAGGTGGATCTTCAAGAAAAAAGGCCATCCTTTTTCTCACGGATGGTCAGCCCGGAGACAATAAGAGGAAAATCATCGAAACAATTATGGCATGTTCACGAACTTGGCAATCCTCGGAGAAATGGTTGAACAAGAGGGTCAAGGTGTACTTCGAGCACCCGATATCACTGTAAGGACTTCATCTTTTACACTCAGGCATATTAAGGAATGGTTAGAAACCTAATGTGCATAAAATCGAAAACAATCAGTCACTTCTAATGTAACGTGACCTATTGCCCTTAATTGCAAGACCGTTATTTAATGTGGACACGCAGACAAGGCTAATCCATTTCAAGCACTTGAAGTGCAAATGTGTGACACCACAGAAGACTTAATTGGATCTTATCTTCCCCATTTTCCTTAGAAGGTATGTCACCATAAATATTTATTTACAAGTGCATGATGTGACCAAAGTGCTTGTCCCTTTGAAGCAAAAATCAAGTAAGGTCTTCAAGTTTTGTGTCACTGCCAAGTTTGAAGATTTTTCGTTAAATCCTCGCAATGTAATTATAGTTTTCGGATTTTATGCAAAGTAGATTCAAACCATACCTCAATATGCCTGACGATACTGGATATTTAATTTGTCTTCTATTTATTAATTGAGATACTCTCAATAAGCGTTTGCTTTGGATGGTGAATCAACCACTGTTCAGTGGAAAAGACCGCGCAAGAAGCAAATCCTATGTTGACTGGCTTAAACACGTGTTTTTTTTTTTTTTTTTTTTTTGTAAATTCAGAGACTATTTAGATAAACTTTTCTTTGTCTGGCAAGTAACTAACAGTTTTCTATACATCGTTTTGTTTTCAAGGTTGGGAAATTTACATTTGTCAACAACAAAGAGACATTACGGAGCGACATGGCAACTTATTACGACTTTTTCGCCAGGAACACTGTTCGCAATGAGCCAATCATATCCATTCCTTACATCGACGTCTTTGGCACAGGTAAGCAAAAACAAGAATAGTAGTAGTAGCATCATCATCATCATCATCATCATCAGCAGCAGCAGTAGTAGTATTAGAAATAGTAGTAGTAGTAGTAGTAGTAGTAGTTAGTATTGGTGGTGTGGTGGTGACGGTGATGGTGATGATGATGATGATGATGGTGATGGTGGTGGTGGTGGTGACGATGACGGTGATGGTGATGATGATGATGTGGTGGTGGTGGTGGCGATAGTAGTGGTGGTGGTGATGGTGTGGTGATGATGATGGTGGTGGTGGTGGTGGTTTTGATAGTGGTGGTGGTTGTGATGGTGGTGATGATGGTGATGGTGATGGTAACAATGATGACGATGATGATGATGGTGGTGTGTGGTGTGTGGTGGAGGTTGTTGTTGTGGTGGTGGTGGTGATGGTGATGATGATGATGATGGTGGTGATGGTGGTGGTGGAGGCTGTGGTGGTGTGGTGGAGGTGGTGGTGGTAAGCAGTAGTAGTAGCTCACCTATTCACTCCTTATTAGCGTAGATCACAACAAGAGCCAACGACTTAATGTCACTGCCCAGTAACAGAATCATCTGAATTGAGGCAGGCGCTGACAGCATGATCTCACTCACTTAACACCCTGGTTTGTGGCCCGGTCTG
>JAEMWC010001526.1:5000-37500 GCA_016490735.1 Pachyseris speciosa
CTGATAAATGACTCTCATTTTCCTCCTCTCCATTGCTAGACAAACTAAGAGGTCGGCTCTCTTCACAGCCTATCGCGGCAGTAAACGAGTCGTCCGTCAAAGAAGCAAAGGGGAGTTGATGCAACAGTGACAAGTCCAAATCTAAGCTGGAGCACTTTAACTGCTGTGTAGCGCACCCCTCGCAATTCCAGCTCTTCGGGTCAAAAGATATAATTTCCTTGTATTGCTTTGGCGTTACGTTACCACATTTAATGTGATACTTGAAACCACACAAGTTACAAGTGAGCATCCGATGGTTGCGAGCAATCGTCCTTGAGCATGTTTGACAACACAGTTTCTTTGTTGACGATCCAGCGGTGGACGGCCCGGGATTTAGTTTTATGTCTCCACTAATAGCCAGCCGAATCAGTTGAAAAGTCGAGTCCGAATTGGGATATCTGCTAACCCTGTGATGATGGAAGCCTCCACGTGTATTGAGCACCAAACCAAGATGGCGTCTAAAGATTGGCATCGGGGCAAGTACATGATCTCGTGTGTCATCCGAGTTTACATTCAGTAGCTTCTTTTCAACCAGGCTTGTCTTTTCTAGGTCGTCTGTTTCTCCGAGCAGTCTAATACAGTTGTCGGGTTTCAGGATTAATAACAAGAAAATAAGCCCAATTGACGGAGCAATATTCGCACGTCCGTCGGCCATGACAGTTACATGAACATAAACATGAACATAAACATGAACATAAACACATGAACATAAACACAGAAGAACACTTAATACCACACAGTGAATTAAGAACCCGCAACAGCCATGCTTTTAAGTATAGAATGCAAAAAGTTCCTAAGGATGTCTTTAAGTTTTCCTTTTTTCCTAGATCAATAACAGAGTGGAACTCACTGCTCACTGCATGACATTCAAGAGATATACTTAATCCTTAGCTTTCATCCGACGTTTCACTTTTCATGTAATCTTTATATTGTTTAAACAATGGCATTGGTAAAGTAGTCTTAATGAGCTTTATTGTGAACTGATACCGACGGTCTTTTGTCATTATTGTGTTCGTCTGTTGTATGGAGTAGTGTTTTCACATAACGTGACAGCGGCCATGGTGGTGTCCCAAAACAAAGAAACGGCGGCCAAACTAAACTCTGGGAATTGAACTCTATTTTTATGCAAACTCTTCCTTTTGTTCCATTAAACCAAAATGGCTGGTAGTTACGTGAATGCAAACGCTTTATTATACAACTGGCTCTTTCAGTGGCCCTTAGGAGACCTTATGTATCATTCTATTCCAAACAGCGCCTATCCCCCCCTCCCCCCCCACCAGGCAAACAACTGGGCATTTGACTTTTTTGAAAAAATTTGATCAAATGCCCACTGTGTTTCCAGTTTAGATGGTCAAATACCTCACTGTAGCAAATCACTCGTTGCATGAAGCATTTTGGCACACTCCCCGCTCATAATGAATATTTTATTCTGAAATTGCTACCTTTTTCAAACCAAATCCAAAAAATTGTGTGCCAAAACTCTTTTCCGATCTCTTTTGTTGGCACTCCAAACTTTGAATAAAGGCATATCAGCTGTATATGTAGTAAACAATGGAAAACCTATGCAGAATCTTGACGTGAAGAGAGCGAAGCGGCTCCCGTGGTGAATGAATGAATATTTGCACACGAAAGATATGCGAAACCCTTTAGCTGGCAATCACCAAGCAATGTTTAGCCAATAGTCAAATGCCCCACTGTGCGGGACAAATTTCAGATCAAATACCCGGGGTATGCTTGTGAAGTGGCAGGGGGATGGGCACTTTTGGAATTCACTGATACATTACTAATTTAGTGGTTAAAGTTAACTAGGTTAACTAGGAGATCCATGCCCCTAACATACTTTATTGAAGCCCTGAGTTTGAAAATCACCTGCCAAGTGGATTACTAGCCAGTTTTGACAGTATAGGGTATTTTGATCAGAAATACTTAGTTTCAGGATCTGCAGACCTGAGTTGTATATAAACCAATCCTGCAGAGTATGCTACTGGGGATTAAATGTCAGTTTTTATAAATTTAGAATTTAATCTACTTTGACTTCTTGTTTTACAGGTGCTTGAGACCTGTGTGAAAAACTGTGGCCACAGATTCCATGTTCTTCTTGCCAAGAAAGACTTTCTCGATGAACTTGTCAAAATTTTAAATCCAAAGGTTTGTTAACTTTATAAGATAATTTATCTATGTTGTAGGTCAAAATGATTTTAACCTAGGTCAAAATGAAATTCATGAATCATAAATAATTACTCGGGCTGCCCGCGTCTCGCGCGGCACCCAGGTCTAAGATTACCAACGGTTCTTCTTTTTTGTCGTCGAGTATCATCCACAAAGCTCACTTCCAGCGTTTCTGTGCAAGCGCTAACTATTTTTAACAGAGTGATGCCTGTTGTCGATTCACCTTGTGTCTTTTGAAGTCTGAACAAACAATATGTTAAGAGAAGTGTCTATGCGAATGTTTGCAAGTTCAACGGCGAGAAGAAAGCTTTTAACATGAGTAAACTTAACTCCAGATGGACTGCCGTGTTTCCTCGTCTCTGCTTCAGTAGACTGTGAGTAGTCTCTAATTTTGGCGATGGATTGTGGGGTGGGCGAAAGACATGTGCGCGCGCGAAGTTGCGAGGAGACACGACGTGAGGGGAGCGCCAAAAATTAGAGACTTCAGACAAAGGGAGTTTGACCTTTCACGGCCAAGTGATTCGGAAGTGTAAATCTCATATCAACAGCAAGAATGATGCCTGTTGTCACGTATTGGAAAGCGTCAATTCACCTTGTGTCTATGTTAAGAGAAGTGTCTATACGAATGTGTACGGGGAGCAGGGATGGCGCAGTGGTGAGAGCACTCGCCTTCCACCAATGTGGCCCGGGTTCGATTCCCGGACTGGACGTCATATGTGGGTTGAGTTTGTTGTTGGTTCTCTTCTCTGTTCCGAGAGGTTTTTCTCCGGGTTCTCCGGTTTTCCCCTCTCCACAAAAACCAACATTTCCAAATTCCAATTTCATCTGCTTGTAAAGCGCATTTGATCATATACACATGGAAAATACGCTATATAAGTTCTAAAAAATTATTGAATGTTTGCAAGTTCAACAGCGAGAAGAAAGCTTTTAACATGACCAAAATTTAACTCCAGATGGACTGCCGTGTTCCCCGTATCTGCTCCATTGAGATGTACATTTTGTTGAATAACTCAAGTACGGGATATCACACACCCCTGAGACTTTGACAGGTAGTTTATTTACTATTTTCCCACAATATCTCAATTTCTGGACTTTAATTTTTGAATGATAAGTGATTAGATTTTACAAAAAATGTACTAGCGTCACTTGAAACTGTCCAGAAACGTTCCTTTCTTGTGTTTCAAATGACCCTGGATTGACGTATTTGTAAACAGTTTCACTCTGCTAATTAATTTTCTACTCACATTTCACTGAGACTCCATTGACATTTATGCGAAAAAATCCTACATCGTTCGATAAGCGTTTCCTCTCTCAAACAATTATCCATCGAAGCGAAAACAAGTGTGCTTAGGCTTTTTTGGGAATCAATACACTATTTTTATCACCTTGCATAACGATAAACCTCTGTGGCCTAAATGTCATTGTTCCTGCCTGTGACGCAGCTAACCCGGGTTCGATGTCTTTTAGTGGTATATATCACGGGCTTTATTTTTTCTGCTTCTCTTTTGTTGTTCTTTTAAAAATATTTTTTACAAGTGTTATAATAATAATTATTATTGTTCTCAATGGTTGAGCTGTATTTTAGAGGAATATATGTTGATAGGGGTCTAAAGAAATAGACTCCAACACAAGCTAAACACAATGCGTCCAATGTAAGAAAGACAGACTTCCCTCTATTCTTTTGTTTAGCGCTAAGTTAAGGATACAATACTGTTTTTTGGAAGCCCGAGTTTAGGCTAATTGTAACCTCTTGTTTTGGTTAGGAGAGAAAGGAATTTCCTTTTTTTGAGCCAAGTAAAAATCATTTTGACCTAGATGTACAACATCTACATCTTAGCAGAATCTCAACAATACAGTACTAACTGCAACCAAATTCTTTTTGCACCCCTTTGTATACTTATACCTATATGTATAAGCTGCAGAAATTTAACCACAAGAACTCTCACTGGCAGTTATTACTTGGGCTGCCCGTGCGGCGCCCGGGTCTAAGATTACCGACGGTTCTTCTTTTTCGTCGTCGAGTATCATCCACAAAGCTCACTTCCGGCGTTTCTGCGCAAGCGCTAACTATTTTTAACAGAGTGATGCCTGTTGTCACGTATCGGAAAATGTCAATTCACCTTGTGTCTTTTGAAGTCTGAACAAACAATATGTTAAGAGAAGTGTCTATGCGAATGTTTGCAAGTTCAACGGCGAGAAGAAAGCTTTTAACATGAGTAAACTTAACTCCAGATGGACTGCCGTGTTCCCTCGTGTCTGCTTCAGTAGACTGCGAGCAGTCTCTAATTTTGGCAATGGATTGTGGGGCGGGCGAAATACACGTGCGCGCGCGAAGTTGCGAGGAGACGTGACGCGAGGGGAGCGCCAAAAATTAGAGACTACAGACAAAGGGAGTTTGACCTTTCATGGCTGAATGATTCGGAAGTGTAAATCTCATATCAACAGCAAGAATGATGCCTGTTGTCACGTATCAGAAAACGTCGATTCACCTTGTGTCTTTGAAGTCTGAACAACTAATATGTTAAGAGAAGTGTCTATACGAATGTTTGCAAGTTCAACAGCGAGAAGAAAGCTGTCCAGAAACGTTCCTTTCTTGTGTTTCAAATGACCCTGGATTGACGTATTTGTAAACAGTTTCACTCTGCTAATTAATTTTCTACTCACATTTCACCGAGACTCCATTAACATTCATGCGAAGAAATCCTACATCGTTCGATAAGCGTTTCCTTTTTCAAACAATTATCCATCGAAGCGAAAACAAGTGTGCTTAGTTTTTTTTTTGGAATCAATACACTATTTTTATCACCTTGCAAAACGATAAACCTCTGTGGCCTAAAGGTCATTGTTCCTGCCTGTGACGCAGCTAACCTGGGTTCGATGTCTTTTAGTTGTATATATCACGGGCTTTATTTTTTCTGTTTCTCTTTTTCTTGTTCTTTTAGAAATATTTTTTTACAAGTGTTATAATTAATGTTCTCAATGGTTGAGCTGTATTTTAGAGGAATATATGTTGATAGGGGTCTAAAGAAATAGACTCCAACACAAGCTAAACACGATGCGTCCGATGTAAGAAAGACAGACTTCCCTCTATTCTTTTGTTTAGCGCTAAGTTAGGGATACAATACTGTTTTTTGCAAGCCCGAGTTTAGGCTAATTGTAGCCTCTTGTTGATGGTTAAGTTTATCATTACATAATTATAAAGTTGATAAAGTTGACCTTGGCCTACCAGATTACTGACAATATTATTTATAGACATTTCAGCTTTGAGGTGTTTGTAAATCTGGTGAAACACTCTTTCGAATGACGGTCATTAATGCAAGTGCGGCCGCAACACTACTAGAACAGAGACCTGAAAAAAATTTTCAGGCTCTGAGCGGGATTCGAACCCACGTGGGTTCGAATCCCGCTCAGAGCCTGAAAATTTTTTCAGGTCTCTGTTCTAGTAGTGTTGCGGCCGCACTTGCATTAATGACCGTCATCACTCAATTGCTACTATGGACAAAATTAATTTCATTCTTTACTATACTTGGGCCAAGTATAACGTCCATATAAAGGGCTAACCCGCATACGACCGCTCTCATGTGGCTTTGATAGCTCAGTTGGGAGAGCACTGCACCGGCATCGCAGAGGTCGTGGGTTCGAATCCCGCTCAGAGCCTGAAAATTTTTTTCAGGTCTCTGTTCTAGTAGTGTTGCGGCCGCACTTGCATTAATGACCGTCATCACTCAATTGCTACTATGGACAAAATTAATTTCACTCTTTCGAATGTTTGATAAAGCAAAAGTTCACCCAATTTCATGATAATTAGAATTCACATATCCAAATCTCCTTCATAGCAGTGATTTCCTTGGTTTTGTCTTCATAAATTTACTGTAACTAATTTAATGTACAAGTAAATACACTGCATGGGATTGTTCTAGATTGACTTGTCTTATTGTTTGTAGCAACTGTTCTCCATCATTCAGGTTAATCCTCCACAAGTGGTTCAGGACAAGATTCTTGCTTTGATCCAAGACTGGGCAGATGCCTTCCGTGGATCACCAGATCTATCACATGTTCTGGAAACATATGAAATGCTCAGAGCACAAGGTTTGAGGCTTGTTTTTTTAAGAAATAAGGCATGAGTGAATAAATTTGTTAAATTAATGAAATGATGATGATGATGATGATGATGATTACAATAATATTGTACAGAACATAAAAATATTGCTATTCCAAGTAATTTTTTCTTAATTGAATTGCAGGTATAGAATTTCCTGCCAAGAACTTAGACACACTGTCTCCAATTTACACACCAGAAAGGGTGAGAAGTGGTTATCAGTAACATCAATCTTGTGATAAACTTGGTAAAAATGCCTTAAGTTTGGATTGTAACCTTTCCTTTGAGGAATGTAACAACCTTTCTTAGCTGTTGAAGGAAACTTTGATTGAGTTATGGCTCATTGGTGACTAGACTTGGCAATGTTTTTTAGGGTGAACAGATAAATCTCCAAGCTGCCTAGGCCTTAGGAATGTTTACCAAAGTTAGTGAGATCATTCCACTCAAACATAGAAAACAAGGGACCCAAAACTCGCATTCCAAATTAATAACAGCAATTTTCCATTTTGTTTTTCCCAGTAGTCAGATTAACTCTTTTTTTCAAAAACGCCAACAATAATTCACGAACGAATGTTTAATGAGTGACTTTATATCTGATATTAGTACAGTACCGGTTAAAGGTAAGTTCACAGTCTCGACTCAATGCTCGCAAGAATCGAGTATCGAGGATCGAGTCGAGAATCGAGACTCGATTCACTCGAAACTCAACTCGATCCTCGTTACTCGATTCTCGCAGGAAGCACTCTATTGTTATTCATCGAGTACGCGATTCATCGAGTACGCGATTCGACTTTCCGAGTTCTTGAGGAAAGAACACAGTTGTTCTGTATGGACCCTTATGTAGACAACAATTTCCATTCGAACAACGCAACGAATTCAAGCTAAAGGACAGCGTGGCGACAAATATTGTCAAAAGTCATTTAGGTTTTGAGGACGCGGTGTACTTCTCGAGGAAATATCGCATACTGCATAAAAAAAAGCAAGGTCAAAAGACATTCAGTTTCTTTCGAGGTCACAGCGTTGTGCGTTTCTACATAAAAATTCCAATGCTCAATTTTAAACCGTTCATATGGCCACTCGTTCATAAGCGCAACAATCAAGATCGCTGCGGTTCATCGCGGACACTGTCATCAAAAGCGGTCAAAATTTCGAGAAAGCGGGCTATTTGTCGACGAAAATGCACAGTGTACAAGTAGGCGAATAGTGTAGTCGCTAGCCAGTAGCCGCTTGGCAAGCGTAAGGAATTCAAGGCTGGCGCGATTGATCGAACAAGTTTCGACAAACCCGCGCTCATTGACCACAAGGACGCAAACAAGACATGGTAGCTTATCATATGTACGAGGCCAACTTCGAAAATCGCTCGTCGCCTTTGAAATAAAAAAATTGACAAACGTTCGATGGAACACTAGTAAAACTCAGAGGAAACATCCGAAGTGAAATACGTGTATAATTTGGATAGAAACGTCGCCGAGATGATCTTCACTCTTCGGCCAAAAATAGCGCAAAGTAAACATTGAATAAAAATAGACTTGACAGACACCGCGCGTGAGAACAGAAAATTTGCATAGACACATTTGTGTTTCAAGTTTGGAGGAGTTACATTGTAAAATTTATTCCTAAGAACGGTTGAAGAAAATCCTGTTTCAACGAAATAAAGTTACGAACGAGCACCATTAGTGAACACATGTATTGACACGTACGCGTATTGAATTTCATCTTAAAATTATGCATGGCTGTGACAAAAACATGCAACGCTCAGTCGGCCAAGTTTTATTCATCGAACATCTGTTACTAATTGGGAGATATTGCGAGACGCGATCCTCAACTCGATTCTCGATGACTGAGCCTCGATCCTTGATGCTCGAAACTCACAGGAATCGAGTATCGAGGATCGAGTCGAGAATCGAGACTCGAAAGAGACTGTCAACTTACCTTTAACCAGTACTGTATAAATCTACTAGTGTTCTATCACAAATGCCGCTCTCTGATTGGCTACGCTACTCGCTATCTATTCTGTGATAGATAGTGAGTAGCGGTTGTCAACAAAATGGCGCCCGCTTCTTCACGTTTTCGAAGTGTCTGTGAGGAGAATTTGGATAATTTACTTGTTTAGTTTTGAACGACTAGTAGATTTATACTAAAACAATTGGATTATTCGCTATCGATTTCTATGCGTGATAGCTGATTTGGGCTGCGCCCTCATCAGCTATCATGCGATAGAAATCTCGAGCTCAATTGTTAATTAGACATGGCTAAATTGTATGTCACTACAAATTTCTTGGCCAAAATAACCCAAAATCTAAAAGTAAAGTCTGTTGAAGCCATTCAATAAATTCACGTTATTTGTGTTTTATAAAGGCTGCACCTTGTGTTTTAAACTTGATAAAAAACTCCTTATTTATTAATAAAGCAATACCTAGAGGTACTTGTGATACATTCTTCGTAAAAGTTGAGTTGATGAGACCTGTTTACATTCTTTACTAGACCAGCCAGAGAGACCTGCAACAACTCCTTCAAGGCCACCTCCTTCACAGGTGATTTGACATTGTACTCTCTGCATACAATCAAAACAGTTGAAAGAGCTGATTGGCTCATACTGGTGCTTGTGGTTGCAGTCTGTAATATAATTTGTGCACCTTTTGTGGATTAGGAACATTGCTTCTACCCTGCTCTTCCCTCCCCCACCCCTGGATGGGATGCCAGTTCGTGACATGATAAATCCAAAATGTTCATAGGTTGCCCGATGGTTTATTGGAAGATCACAGACTACTGGCGCTAATTTTTTAAGTAGTTGGGGATATGTGCTAAAAGTAGGCAGGGATATTATTATTTACTGGGTAAAGTTTCAAGTTCAATGCAGGATGGGGTGGGGACTTTGTACCGAAGTGCAAATTTTGGGTCAAACCTCCCCACCGTTAGGTATAGTTTCAAGTTCAAAGTTCCCTTCTCACCAAGAAGTTGACCTGTTAAATGCTTAATACAATACAGACACTCCAGGTTTTATGATCTCAGAGTTTTCTTTTAACAACGTGGATCAAAAGAACAGTGAAAGAAGCTGATGCATGGTCTATATAATAATAATATTATTACTAGTTAACAATAGATTGGGCAGATTTTACTTGCCTTTGGTATCCATGCTCTGTCAGTTTTCAAGGCAGTATCGCAGCATGTACAGTGTATTTTACCATGACAAAGTCCAAGCTAAGGAAACGGTCTTTAATGACTATTTCTCCATTTTGCAATTTTTTATGAAACTTCTCCACCCTGAGGCCAACATTCTCTTCAGGTGGTAAAATGTAGAATGGTCAAGTTCTCACCCCATCCTGTATCCCCTTTCCTCCCCCCCCCCCCCCCCTCAGGACTAGCATTGATAGGTGCATTATTAGTTCTTATGTTGTCAATTTATCCAACTCAAGGAAAATCCCAGGTCACTGGCCCTTTATGGCAACCCTGTATTATCAAAACTGAGGAAACATTGTGAACCACCAACCTTCTTTTTGATCAGTTACGCTTACTAAAGTTAGCTGTCATGCACATTTGAGCTGATCACATATCCTTTCCCACAAGCATCTACTCAACAGACCAATAATTTGCTTGTCTTTATCAAGATTGACCAATCACAGGTCCTGTTCCAGATGTTACTGGAAATAACATGCATGATTTTAATTGCCAGCTACCAAAAGAGCCTTTTTTACTGAGAAATCGCTTTGATCAACAGCTAGATGGGAGTGTGAAGGCAATAGTGAATTTTTGTACATGATGTGACCAGGGGCCAGATTAATTTCCACGGACATAGTGATGAAAGTTCAAGATGGAAGTACCGGTAGTTTTCCTGTTGAGCAGACGTGTGTGGTGAAGGGACGTTAGCTTGATAGGCATTGACTTTTTGTGGGAGACCGCTCTGAAGTAAGTTTTTGGCTACACTGAATCCTTACTCTCTGTGAGCAAGTCCTCTTCTATGTAAATTAGAACTTAACACCAACCTGTAACACAGGACACCTCTATGGCCAACAAATTCAGTTTTATAACCACTAACTGCTTGGTTTTTTTGGCAGATTGCAGTTGTTCATCCACAGCCAGCTGAACCTGTTCCTCATGTGCAAACTCCTAGTGGCCCTGTGGTACCTACCCCTGAGCAGTTAGGAAAGATACGCTCAGAGCTTGACGTCGTCCATGGAAATATAAATGTGATGTCGGAAATGTTGACAGAAATGACACCTGGGTCAGAGGAAGCAGGAGATCTGCAGTTATTACAAGTAAATCCAGACATCCCATTCTTGTTTAACATCTCAAGAAATAATATTTAATTAGTAAAACTTGGATTTATATCGTGGTGCAGTCAAACCTTGATTATCCAAACTTGCTGGGACTGGGGTAAATAGTCCAGATAATCGAGAGTCTAGATAATTGAAGGGCTGAGAACACATTAACCGACCCAAATGACTTTTAGGGCTTTTTTCTTTTTTTGGTCCAAATCAGCTGAATGTTTGCATGTGGCCTTTGATTCAATAGAACAAAATTGCCCCATAATTTTTTTAACCATTTTCCACTCTTTTTCAAGAAAAAGTGTATACAAAAAAAAAGCCCTAAGTCATTTGGGTCAGTTATGCTCTCAGCCCTTCAATTCAGCTATGCTCATTTGTATGCGTATTAATATTCATGCGCGGATTGAATTACCTGAAGAGCATGTGAAATGATTGACGGATAGAAAAGGATTGTTTGATAGCGTGACAAAGACTACACGTTTGGCGGTTAAAACATCGATTTAAGTTTTATCGATAGGAAACTTACATGGCTCTGAGGTGTCGATCGCTAGGTAAATTTAATCGAAACTTGCCAGCCTGGTGGTCAAAAAGATGTCATTTAAAGTCTGTAGACCCGCAAGTCAGACACTTTTCAAAGAAGTGAGTGGTGTTTCTCTGTGCTTGCCAAACACGAAGAGATTTAAGTTGACTGCCAGAGCAAGCAAATCAGCGTTTTGCTGTACAGAGTACTGAGCCAGGCAGGACAGTCTGAAAGCAACTCGTCTGAAAAGCGGCCTGTAGTTGAGAGTCTTGGCCCATTTGCCAAAGGTTGCCGTGCTAGAAATTGGGAAAGGAGAGTTGTTTTTTGACTTAGGCGAAAAACTGGGATCCTTGATTCGGTGTTTTCCGCGTTCGAGAGGCCATTTGATTCCCAGAATTCATTGCAATCACAGAGGGCGCTGTCACCTTGAAAAGTTCTGGTGAGGACTGGAAATGAAATTCGCTCGGCTGCGGTGGAAAAGTTTTCACTTCGAAAACATCACGGAGAATTCATCTAATAGTGGGCAATCTCCATCACGTGAAGTCGGTCCGTTTTCGATGAGCTGAGTATCTTGTAAAACAGTGCAAGGAAAAGTTTCATTGCCACGCGCGGCAAATATTCAAGAGCACAAAAGTCAGGATCAGCTGTTTGGTCATGTAAACACAAGTAGAGATTAACATGCTGGCAGATTTTAACATATAAATCACTTTTGCATTGAGTACCTCGGTTAGTTTGCTTATTATGTAACCTGCGATTAGGCCCAATTGAAGCATCGCTCTTATGTCCTCTTATGTTGGCACTCGCTACAATTGGGCCTGATTCAAAGTCTCACGGGAGGCTGTGGCTTCGTCCAGAATTTGGACGAAATCTGATTGGCTGATTCAATAACCAGAAGTCACTAAGAGGCGTGTTTGCGAGGCTCTCGCGAAATTCTCTCGTGACTGAGCTGCCCTTACGGACAATGAGTAATCTCAAGTTGTTTTTAGTTTTATAACACAAAACAACAGAGCCTTTCTATTTTCATGTAAATTAACGGAGAGTGAAAAGTTTATTAGTTTTGCTTTTGATGTACATACTGGATTCACTTAAAAGATTCGCGGAATGATCTTCATGAAGAGTGATGAAGACAAAGCGTTCTGATGAGTTCCCACTGATCCCTCTGTTATGAATTCCTCTATTTTGAACATTATCTTTCGTGTTTGTGAAAGCCTGACAACAGTATAAAGACTTGGAAGGTGGCTGGTTTGTATTCAAGAACAATTCAACGAGAAGCAAGACACATCGAAGCTCAGCTGATAAGTACAAGATCATAGACACATTGGTTTCAATGTTAGGATGCGAGAGTTCTCCTATTCTATGGACAAACATTTTGAAAACTTAATGTAAGTTCTTTTAAATTTGTACCATTCTTTTACGGCTGTAAAGTTATCTATTATCATTTGCATGTAGGTTCGCCTCTGGAACAACAACTAAAACACTGTTGGGTAATTCACACCACCAATAATAACTTTTTTCTTATTAGGGAGTAACAAAATACATGTGTCTTGATATGACGGTAAGGCCCCCGGACCTGATAACGTTCCAATTTCTATTATCAAAAAAACACTCGACCTCATCTCAGATCTGCTGTTATCAATTATTAACCTATCTTTGTCATCAGGAGTTTTTCCAGATAGACTGAAAATATCTAAAATTATTCCTATCTTTAAATCTGATAACGCTAGCTTAGCACAAAACTACCGACCAATTTCTATACCTCCTGCCTTTTCTAAAATTTTCGAAAGAGCTGTTTATAATCATATATTTCAATTCTTAGTCGATAATGACATATTATTTAAACATCAATTCAGTTTCCGCCCTGACCACTCTACTTCCCACGCTTTGATTAATTTTATGAACAAAGTTGCCAACGCCGTTGACTGTCAAAAATACTTAGCTGGAATATTTCTTGACTTATCAAAAGCCTTTGATACCCTAGATCATGCAATACTATTATCTAAATTGGAAGCATGTGGCATCACTGGGACAGCCCATCAATGGATAATTGACTATTTTCGTAATAGAATACAATATGTCCAAATTGATGATTTTAAATCTGATGCTTTAAGACAAATTTGTGGCGTACTGCAAGGCTCTATACTAGGCCCCCTCTTTTGTATTATTTATATAAATGATCTGCCAGCCTGCTCTAGTTCTAATGAACTCGAATTTATACTATTTGCTGACGACACCAGTATATTTTTTGAACATAGTGACCTGGATGTACTTACAGGTACCTCCCATCTTAACGACCAGCTCCACAATGTTTCAACTTGGCTAAAAGCCAATAAGTTTATCAATCAACGTCAAGAAAACAAAACTAATGATCTTCAGACCAAGGCAAAAAACGTTACCTATCAGTAGGCAGATTGTCATAGAAAATAATGTACTTGAACAAGTAGACAATACTAAGTTTCTTGGAGTTTATATTGATCAGCACCTTACGTGGAAAACTCATGTAAATTTTATTACGGCTAAGATTTCTAAATCTATTGGGTTACTTTATAAAGCTAAATACTATTTGCCCTCAAAATCTCTTCTTACACTATACTATGCCCTTGTTTATCCATATCTTTCTTACTGTAATTTGATTTGGGCCTCTACTTATGTTACCAACCTGCAATGAATTTACCTACTACAGAAAAGAGCAGTCCGGGCGATCTCCAAGGCGACTATAAGGCTTCAAGTAAACCTCTTTTTGCAAATTTAAAAATTCTTGATATCTTTAGTATCTACTCGCTCCAAGTAAGTTCTTTTATGTACTTATATCATCATGACGCTTTACCTACTGCTTTTAATAAAATCTTTCAAACTGGAAATCAGATTCATCAATATTCAACGAGATACTCTGACCTTTACCGATCTCATACCTGTAGAACAAATATCAAAAAATTTTCGATCCTGTTTCAAGGTCCTAGGATATGGAATTCATTACCGAGCAACATCAAAAACGCCCCGACTTTTAATATATTCAAGCGTGTGATCAAACCTTTTTTAAGGGCCAGACAAGATACAACGTAATTACCACAACACTTTATATCTATCTTTTTGTCCATGCACACTTATATATTTAAAATACATGTGTTTTCTTTATTTTTAAATGCTGGCTAGTAATAATTAATGCCCGTGGGGGGGGGGGGGATCTCTATTCCTCATAAGCTTTGCTTCTCGGAGATTTCCCCGCCACAGTCCCTCCTTCAAAGTTGTATGTTCACTTTAAATTTAATATTAATTAGCTATTTATCTTTTCTATTCTATTTGTAATTTATTCTATGTGGCGAGATAATAAAATAATAAAATAAAATGAAAAACAACAACAAACAAACAAACAAACAAACACATAAATAGCAGAATGACCAGCCATAGAAAAAGTACGATGGAAGGGCTTTAGGAACTTCACAGTGGACGTCGGTCTTTCCAGATTAAATTTAAGCTTAAATTGAATATTTGTCAATTTTTACACTTAACAAAATTTCATGAGGACAGCATAAAAGTGCCAATTATCTTGTTGATAGTAATACATTTAACTCAGAAAAACCAGTGAATTATTTGAAACCCCAATGTAAATTGTAGCAAGAGAAATCTTCATGAGAATAGAGGAAATATATTGAATAGAGCTTAGAGGAGTACATTGTTGTTGTTGTTGTTGAATGACAAGGTCATTGACATCCTCCACAAAAATGTAAAACATGACTGAACTCCCCTTGCAAAAATTCTCAGTGCAAGGTGCAGTAGTTTGAAATGCACCACAAAGACTGTTGAACTACATAAGCAGTACAGGCCTTTGTTGAGTTAATGAAACATTAACCTGATGAAAGCTAGATGTCCTTAGTTTCCCCTCCTGTACCAAGTTGTTTCTCCATGCAGTTAATGAATTACAGCATAACAGCATACTGCCCACCACTGGACTGCTGAGGAACAGGTCGCTGGTTTGAATCCCAGATCAAACCATGGTGTTAATTAAAAGAATTGTTTGGATCAAGCTGGCTGGTTCTCAACATCTGTCTCAGGTCAGATGATCGGGTCATTGGTTAGTGAGATTATAGTCTACAGTATTGGCCTTTTCACCCTCACACGTAATTTAAACATGAAGGGTACATAAAAGAACCTACACAGTTGATGAAAAGAGTAGGCGGCATAGTTCCCGAATTCTGTGCTCTGTCTTAACATACATCTCAGGGTCAAGGTTGGGTGATAGACCAACCACCTGTTCCCAGAGGCCTTATGACTGACTGATAACATAGCAAATATCTCTCAAGGGAATGTGCCACCCTCTGAGCTGATCTTTTTGTGATTTTTCCCAATAGTGATTTTAGAACCATTTTCAGTAAAAAATTTAGCTGTTGCATTTGGAAATCCAATGGCTTGTTTCCCTTTTTCCCCTCACTATTAAAAACCTGTTGGCAAGAAGATGCTTGGCTTCCCCCTTAGAGAGGAGTGCTAATACCTAGGCAAAAAAAAATGCAAGAGTAAATAGGTGTATTTAGAGTGCTGGTAATTATATTCCATCAGAAGAACAAGCTTAAAGCATCTAATTAAAAAGCCTCGCAGCATCCCCTTCCCTTATTGCATCATTTAGATTTTAAAGAAACCAAACTGCAGTCTACTGGTGTGTTCATTGTAGTTGAAATCTTCTTTGGTCATTTTCATTTGCAATGTCTTTATCATTTGATAGTATTTGTGGATAACCGTGTTTAGTGGTCTCATGCCTGTACACAGTAGATAAATTGGGTAATCCATCAGCCACCCATATATTTACCATTACTGTTTCTGCTCTGTCATGGTCAGCATGTAAAGAAAACAATGGGTTGGAATTATCCAATTGCCCTTCAGGCTAGTTGATCCTACCTTTCACTGAATCAATGATCACAGGTTCATGCTACACTTAAAAATTTCAGGTATTTTTCCAGTGGATAATTAGCCAACCTGCATATACATGTAAATAACTCTCATCCACTGAATAAAGTTATGTATCAATATACATCAAACATAGAGCCTCTGATAAACAACTAAAAAAGGGATTAATAAAAATGGCTCCTTAGAGAGCCAAGCACTTGAGGAAAAATAGTATTTTTGGTTTCCCAGTGAATGAGTTCGATAACAGTGCACCACCACAATGCAGCTTTTTAGTGATGCTGCAAAATTTGTTTTATAGATTAAATTACATTAAAAGAATACATCAAGGCCGGCCTGCATTTATTCATTTGTTCAAATTAAAGGTAAGCGAGCTTCAAAAGCTAAAACGTAGTAAATGAGTGAATGGCAAAATCCCGTTTCTCCACAACTCAAATAGAACAACACTCTCGACTCTACTAAAAAAATTCTTTACTATTGTATTTCAAGGGGAAGACGAGAAAAACATCGACAATAGTAATTCACCTGATCTTCCTTCAGTCGAATCATCAGTTGTGCTTCACTTCCCACAAAAAGATATCAGCATCACAGTCTTTGGAAACACATATCGCCTTTCCCAGCGTTTATAAAATTTGTTATATGGGCTTACTTTGGGACCAAAACTGCAACTATGCCCAACAGCAATGAATGATGTAGGACAAGACGTTCCCAAAACAAAAATGGCGTCTTCTTCATTCCACATCACTTCACGCGCGAGAGCTCGCGATACAAAGCTCGCGAGTATCGTGTAACAAATTGAAGTAATTTTGATTGGCTGATTTTGAAAAATATCAATCAATCAAAAAAGTGGGTGGTAGACGTTCCTTGGAAGACTTGTATCAGGCTCTATTTTTCATTTCGCCTTTCCCGCGGGAAAGGTTTACCATCGAAACGAAAATAGAGCCTGATCGCAGGTTAGCTTTATATATGGAGTCTCGTAAACTTCAGCAAAAGTATTTTCATGCAAGATTAACAGCAAAAAGCATTTTCACCCAAGATAAGCAGTTAATAAAAATAATTTTCACGCGAATCGTATGACAGCCCATTTGTGTGCGATCGAATTTCACAATTCAATGTACCAGGTATGCAAATTTTCTACCGTCTTAAGCTAAAGAATATCTTCAGAACTAGTTAAGTTTTTTGTCCAAATTCTTGAACTGTCGTCATTTACTTTGATTTTAATACCATTTTCATTCCATATTTTCCAGTTGACGATGAAAATGAATCCGTCGACAGAAAATAGGGATTAACCCATTGGCACCCGTGCCGGCCAAAACCGGCCGTAAAAAACTCCCACGCTTCAAAACATTGCAACTTTCTCAATCGCACGAATATTGCCTTAACTGTTAGTTGTGAGCACGAAATGGAATGCCCTTTAAATTTGGATATCCAATAAATGCAAGAAACGTAGCGATTTTTACCAAATATGGCCTTTTGAGTTTGGACAAGAATGAAGCTGGCCGTTTTTAACGTCAAAGAGAAACAACAAAAATGCCCCTTTTTGCCTTTTTGCCAAAATTCAACCATCATAACGAAATTCAGTCCTTTTTCTAGCGTAGAAATGACTTTTTTTGTTCATATTCTTCTCCTGAGCGTAGATACAGCCTTTTGTTCCAGTGCATTCGGGCCTTCCCGACATTTTCAACATCTTGAGCGCATTGCATGCTGGGAACTAACGAGAATTTTTGACAGCGCCCGTTCCTTCCACCAATTCTTTCACATATAAACTAAGTCTACAGCCACTCCGACCTACCGCCAAAATTTCCAGCTCGTGGTCATCTCCAGTACACAGAAATTCCAAAATATGTGGCGGTAGGTCGAGAAATTCATCAATAGTTGAGTCCCAAAGGTACTAAGTGTTCGACCGGCCAAATTCCCAGTTCGTCGAGTAACAAGCCAAATTCAACAACAAAGTACATCACCTTGCTCGATTCTTTGAGAAAGTGGACTCTTAGCTACCGTCACGCTTAATGATGCTCATCAGGCAGCCGCTAAAGATGAAAAATGGCTGTAAATTTAGCAGAAATCGCAAGCAAACCGAACTTGGGCCATTGTTGTCGCTTCACGGATAAAAAATAGCTACGTCAAAATGACGTTTTCAGAAACCTTGAGCCTCCAGTGGCTTAGGACAGCACCACTTTTCCCTGGTAGTTCAAATAAAGAGTCACGAATTGCTATTCATCGTTTATAGGTGGAAAATCACTCCGAAAATGTAAAAACCTGCGGTAGTCAATGGGTTAAATTTCACATCTTACGCAAATATGTCCATTTTGAAGCCAATTTGAAGCCAACAAAAATAGTGAAGTATTTTGTTCCATTTTTTTCACTGTCATCGTTTACGTTGATTTGTGATATGATTTTCATTCCATTTGTTCCATTTGACGACGAAAATGAACCCTTCAAAATCGTTTCAAATGACCCAAGCATGCGAAATGCCAGTCAAAGCTCTGTTTCGAAGCGGAAACCGACAGGAAACAGCTTACTCTTTTAACTCTTATTTTGCCCTTGAACATCATTAACTCGAATTTTCGGTGTTGCTCGCGAACAGAAGTTGTTGGTATTGGCCAAAACCTAATAATCTTCAAGTAAAAACAGCTGTCTTAAATATTTTATTCCATTTCTTGGCCGACAGCAAGCTTTTTGAGCACTGAGTTAGAATCAAGCCTGATCTTGCTGTATGCCGTTTTCAACCAAATCACCCTCTTCAGCACTTTACTTATATCGGCCAAAACCTTTCCAAAGTAATTAAGAGTCAACCAAGAAACCTGTGCTCTCTTTTCATTTTGGAGGAACCCTTCAAGCTGATTGAGACTCAAAATGCGCCGCTTACTTTAACATTAACGTTAACGTTTGCAATGCCCTAGGCCTAACCCTATCCCTAGCTCTAACCCTAGCTCTAACCCTAATCCCAGCTCTAACCCTAGCTCTAAAGGCCTGTCCAAACGGTAAATGTTTTACGGTAAAACATGCTAAAACATGTTTTAGGGTAAAACATGTCTATCTTTTACAGAGTGGCCAAACTGCATAAAACATCTTAAAACATGTTTTTATCAAAACAAGTACTATCTCCAGAAGCACGACTAAGCTGCGAACGCAGCCCAATTATCTTGATCTCAGCAATCGGTATGTCCATTTCTTCCTGAATTTTCTCATAAGCTTTTCAACGCTTAACCTTCATGTGATAGTCTTTACTAAATATGTCCCATAGACAGGCACTTTCCTCAAACATATCGAGAAGAATGTCGGTCTCTTCGTCACTCTATCTCCTTGTACTCGCTTTAATTCGTTTCCGCTTTGGTGTAGGCTTATCTTCGATAACATTTTCTGACATATCGACTAAAACGTCCTCTTCGTTCGCCGTCTTGAGAGAAATGAGTGCGTGACGCGACACCATATCCATAAATACAAACAATCTAATAGAGTCAGCACACATGCACGCATCAAACATGTTTTATGCATCTGTCCAAATGCGCAAAACATCGCTCACCAAACACGAGAACAAGAGAAATGTTTTAAGATGTTTTATCGAATGTTTAACAGAGTTCAAATCTTACCCAACATGTTAAAACATGTTTAAACAGCACAAAACAAGGTGGCCAAACAGAAAAATGTCTTGCCACCCTACAATGTTTTAGCATGTTTTACCGTAAAACGTTTACCGTTTGGACAGGCTTTAACCCTAACCCTAACCCTAACTCTAACCCTAGCCCTAATTTTAACCCTAACTCTAAACTTAACAATAACCCTAAATCTTTTGAGTGCTGTTTTCAAGTCGGACAAAATCTATGCGCGCTGGCTTAAGGTTAACCAAGGCTACTGTGTGCTGTTTTTAAGTCAAGCAAGAATGTTGCGCACTGTTTTCCGGCTAAGGAAGCTTCTTGAGCAATATCAGTAAGCAAAACACTGGTAATAAGTGCTGCATTTAAAAAAGTCGACCATTTCCAAGTCCGTTGGGCATCTTGTGTGCTGTTTATGAGTGCTGTTCTCTTAATTCAGTTACGAGCATTTGGCGCTTAGTTTTCAATAAAGAATACCCTTGGGCATTGCTTCATAAATGTTAATAAGGCAGACTTAATCTGGCACGGCAACCTTTGGCAAATGGGCCAAGACTCTCAACTATGGGCCACTTTTAAGACGAGGGTTGCTTTCAGACTGTCCCGCCTGGCTCAGTACTCTGTACAGCAAAACGCCGATTTTCTCGCTCCAGCAGTCAACTTAAATCTCTTCGTGTTTGGCAAGCACAGAGAAACACCACTCGCTTCTTTGAGAAGTGTCTGACTTGCAAGTCTACAGACTTTAAATGATGTCTCTTTGACCACCAGGCTGGCAAGTTTCGATTAAATTTACCTAGCGATCGACATCTCAGAGCCATGTAAGTTTCCTATTGATAAAACTTAAGGTATTCCTGGACCCTAATTTGGTCATTTTTGGACAATAGTTGAGGGTGTTATTTTTAAAGATACATCACAGATACTGTACTCATTTTAACATCACATATTCACTGAAACTTATAGATTCTAAAAAAATATTTTTCATTTTGGAAAAATTTAAGGAATGTTAAGAATTACAAAAATTCTGGGGTGTGGTCATCTGCAAGCAAATTCACAAGAGTGATTAAATCTAAATTGGAATTTATTATTTAGCTCTGAGATTTGGAACACGATTAAAATGGACAAAAACTCAACTTTTCACTGCAGTCCGCATTGTCATTTTGCTTTTTTATGTTGTAATAGGAAAAAGTCAGAAGTTTTACCTTCCTAAAATTCAAGTTCTCCTCACTCATGTGCTGTTCCACTCTCGAGTGCGCACTGCGGTGAAAAGTTTCGTTCAGTGTAGTTCAGCCCTGCCAAGTTTCAAACCTCAACGATACATCTTCCAGAAGTAAACTAAATAAACGTGTCCTCTGGTCGTATTTTATTAGCCATTTTTGCCTGTAAATCGGCCATAAATTTCAGAAAATTGCTCACTTTTGATCGATGCTGTTGTATTTCAGTGGCAGCCATGTTTTCTGTGTCCACACTAGTTAAAACCAGCGGTAAAACGCAAAATATTCCTCCAAATATGGCTACATTCTCCATGTTTGTGTATCCATTTTTCCCGCGAAACCAATCACAGTGGGATATGAACGCTTCACCTAGCAACGACACCTCGCTCGCCTTTTGTCAGCATGTGTTGAAGGCCATTCAATATCGAATGTGTGAGAATTTGTAGAGATTTATCATGCTAGAGATTTATTTTTTGAAGTGAAGAGACAGGAAGCTTTATTTATTACACCTATAGATTTATTAATGCTGGACAGTGAGTAAAAGGGCTGCTCACACGAAGCCTTCACGAAGCCTGAGGCTCTAGACGTGGTTCGCGAATTCGCTTGAACATTTTGAAACTACATGTAGAAGAAACTGGTTGAATGATTCTCTCGCATGAGTTCGCCCATCGTTCATCGATCCCAATGGCTGTAAATTTTGAAGATTGAAAGATGTGGAGTGCAAGCCGATGGCTGTAAATTTCGAAGAGTGAGAGACATGGAGCGCAAGCTACAGCCGCAGGGAATGCCAAATAGTGAACGATAGGTTTTCGTCGCCGGCATTTCTTTGCCGTTCCTTCTGACTCCAATAGAGCTGTTCGTTGTATCACGCGACGTAACCGTTCGGAATTCCAGCAAAATTCTTCTCATTTGTTGGTGAGCTGGTTGCAAAAAGGATGTCTTTTGCAAAGACAACAGTTTTATTTCTCCATCCTGAACTATCTCATCTATCACATTAAAGATAGCATGATTTGACAGATCTGTCAACAATATACTCTTTGGGGAATTAAACACGAACACGCACAAGGATTTTCGTCATACACAGTCTATATTTTTCCCATGAAAGAGCCCGTAGAAACCGAACTTCTCTCGCTTCTTACTCGAAAACGCTTCGGTCCCGATCTCTGAAATTTGGTGTACAGGTTGCATTTTAAGTAATCTCTCATATGTTAAGGAAAAGATTGAAAGATTCATGTTATCCTCCAGGAATACCTTAAATTGATGTTTTAACCATCAAATGTGTAGTCTACGTCACACTATCAAACAATCCTTTTCTACCCGTCAATCACTTCACGTGCTCTTCAGGTAATTCAATTCGCGCATGAATATTAATATGCATACAAATGAGAGTATCTGAATTGAAGGGCTGAGAGCATAACTGACCCAAATTTTTTCTTTTTTTGGTCCAAATCAGCTGAATGTTTGCATGTGGCCTTTGATTCAATAGAACAAAATTGGCCCATAATTTTTTTTTGACCATTTCCCACTCTTTTTCAAGAAAAAGCGTAAAAAAAAAAGGCCCTAAAAGTCATTTGGGTCGGTTATGCTTTCAGCCTTTCAATTGACAATATGAATATTAATGAGACAAAATAAATCTGAAATAATTAGGAAATCGGAATTTAATCTGATGGCGTACTGCATCGTACAATTGAACTTCTTGCAAAAACCTTCGCTGCCTTGGCTTGTTTGAAAGGAACCTATTTGTTGTAAATTAAAAATAATTAACGATCACAGTTTCTGGGGATCTTCATCATGCCTTGCTAATATTCACGGCTCTGTATGAATTCAACTACAGTCAAGGTCAAAAGTCTTGGGACAAATTCTCATTTACACTGTTTCTTTATGTGCACAAGAGAAACAGGGTTTTTATTAAGAATTGTAGTAACAGGAGAATAGCATAAAGTAACAGGAGAATTATTATGAAAGGGCAAAGCTCTTTCAGGGAGGAAGTGAAATTTAGCGGGAGATTTCTGCATAGTAGCCGAAGAGTTCTCCAATCTCCAATGCCCAATGAACGCCCTGAAGAAACATTTTTGACATGACCAATTAATTACTTCCAATTTTTCCCAAGTTTTCCTTGAGATTGGCACTATATCTATATATCTCCAAGACACCATTTTTTTTTACTTTCACTTTTCCACCACTCTTGTCCATCATAATTCATGAGTGATTTTGTTCTCCAGGAATTAAATAGAACATGTCGTGCCATGCAGCAAAGAGTCTTGGAGCTGATTGAAAGAGTAGCTAATGAGGAAGTTGTTGGTTAGTATTGTTCCTCTCATCTTCACTGTCTGAATTTTCATAATTTTTGTCTTTGGCTGCAACACACATGATTTGCATTCCCTTATGTAGTCTCTTCCCTTTATTTTAACTAATATGTTTCACATTTTACCTCCTCAGGTTTGCTTCTAAGTGTTAACGATGATCTTAATAATGTGTTTATTCGATATGACCGATATGAGAGGTTCAGACAAAATACAGTGCAGCAAGCTCCTCCACCAGAGGCTCCAGTAGAACCACCAAGACCTGCAGCCGTAGCACCCTTGCCAGTGCATGCCGGAAGGATTACAACGGCATGGCCAGAAGGAGTACCACGGGTGAGAAATGTTCTGGAATGTCTCCTATCAGCATAATAATAATGATCATGATCATAATGACATTACTATTATAAAAACCTTTCATGAATGTTTGCCATGAATAAATTATTATTAAAATTTAAAGTTCTATTGGAAGATGGCAGATTGTTCCAGGCCTTATGTCCCCACCTTAAGTGCGTCCTCCACTGCCATCTTAAAATGTTTACTATTCCTACCCCTTGTGCGTCCTCCACTGCCATCATAAATTGTTAACTATTGTTAACTTTATTAAAGGAGGCTGACAGCATTTTCTCAGCCCTTCTAGCACTTTAATTCATTGATTGCTCAATACCACTGCACTTACAGTCTAGCTAAATACGGTATGTTGATACAGTTTTAGTGGTAAGAAACAAATGTTTAATTATCGGTGAAGAAGTGTTTTTTTTTTTCTGTTTAAAAGGTTACGATTTCCACTGTATAACATGTTAGAAACACCCCTACTTTTAGCTTTTGGTCATAATATTTTACTGGCAGGTAGTAATTCTAAAGCATTTTAAGGTGTAAGTTTTTGCAAATTCTAAAAGAAAATCATGGGAAGGAATTAAGAGCCACCTTCATTTTTCCAAAATTTGAAATAGTTCTGAATTTCTTTTGACCACAATTTTGTTTTTAAACTTTGCAAAATGGGGGCCACCATCTCCTCTCATTCATCTGATTGCTGCTCAATAATGAAAACAAGGATCATCTCGTCTCAATAATTCAGGAGAGAAACTGGAAATGTTGATTTTATTACCTGGTTTATTTACTGCAATGGCTCTTACAGCTACAGTGTGCCATAATGTAATTATGTTTCTTGAAAGATGGACACCAACGTGGCTGATCCATACTAACCCTTCTTATTTTCTGAAAATTATTTTCGTGATAGCTTTGTTCTGAGGCATATTATAGAGCCAGAAGTCATTCTGAGGTTTTAACTCCTTTGTTTCTGAACATGGAAATTGTTGGAAACCATTAATAAAAGGTTGTTGTATTCTTTTGAACTAGCCTCCAGCACCAGCCCCAACATCTGAACCAACACCAGCGCCGTCGACAGGAGTACCAGTCATGGGGTAACCCTTGTTTCATTGTATATCTGCCAGTGTTCGCTGAGTCAGTTCCCTTGTCATTTAATGACCTAAAGACTCTGTTTGACAATGTTTGACAATTTTAAAAGATTAACCAAACATTTTCACATATTAACTAGATATCCCCAGATTAACAAAACAGCTCCATAACTTTTCAGTGCCATACTAAGGACAGCTTCTGACTTTGATTAATTGACAAAAGAGCCCAAAAAGAGTGCAAGGAAGGCCATATGATTCTACCATGACTAGCATGATTTGTATTCAAAGGATTTATCATTTGGATGAATGGCACATATTGTTAAGAAGGGAATTATTATATATTAATAAATAAATAAAAAAAAAACAAAAGAAAAGTCTGTTTGTGCCAGTTCATCCCACTTCTTGAAAATACCCCTTTCTGATTCTCTTAAACAGATGCTACAGCAGTTGTACATTTATTGTTAATGCATTATACAATTTATTGTGGTAGACAACTCATTATGTATTTTATATACAGTGGAACCCCGCTCTATGGACACCCACTGAATACGGACACCTGCTAATAACTGACAGTTATTAGGTCATATATTTTCTCTTAAATTAGCCCGCTTAACATGATGTGTTGATCACTGGAAAGCCCCTTGGGAGTGTTCAATAAAGTTTCTTTCTTTCTTTCTCCTTTAAGAATGAATGTGGACACATTTGCATGCTCCGTTGGTGTCTGTATTAACAGGGTTCCACTTTACAGTTAATGAGTGTTTTTCAGTTGAGTGCTGCAGTCACAGAACCAAAGAAATATCCAGTATTTTGACCAATCACAGCTGAGTGATGTAAACAGCTTAACCAGCCAATCAGAACGTGATTAGAAACAAGTTTTTGCAACTGATGTCAAGCACAGTAAAATTCATTGAAGCAGTTCACAATTGGTTTTGTCTTAAATTATTTGCTTCTCACTGGCTGAGACAGTGGCATAAATTTACTTGCCAGTGACAGGTTCTTGTAATGCAAAACCAAGGCAACTACAAATTTCCCTACAAGGTGAAACTACTCTATAGAGCAACAGCAACAATTTGCATTTATGGCATGTTAAAAAACTATCTCCCTTAACCCTTTCCCTCCTAACAGTGACTTTAGAGATTTTACTCTGTCTAATGCCAGGAGATTTTACTCGTCAAAGGGAGACCCTTTGGAGTTAAAGGGTTAAAAGCTGAGGTGTTATGCTTGTTTCACCATCTTGTCCTTATTTCTTCCTTGTTTTTTTTCTTCACAGAGCGTCAGACTCATTGATTAGTTTTGATGATGAACTGCCTGCTGCTTCCCAGGCCCCCTCAGACAGTAATGTGACTTCTAAGATGGAAGCTTTAAGTAAGAAATAAGAAAATACTCTCTTCAGCTCTGTATTTGGTTGCTTTGTAAACCATGGTTATGGTTATACATAAAATCTGTTTAAAAATTGGTTGCAGGTTTTTTGTTTCTCTTATTCTTACTGTTCTTTGATTTCCACGGTGGAGTCACATGACTTTTACGTTTTTTATTGTTATTATTTCTTACATCAACAAAAGTCAGACTAAAAAATTTTAAGCAAGGGTTAATAATATACTTTGTAGTCTTATCAGCAAGGGAAGCATTTTCAAGTGTGTGCAACTGAATAAACTTGTTTTCACTGCATTCTGTGCTATCTCTTGTTATCTAACCTCTTCCTACTATTGAGTGGTGTCTAAGCTCCCACACTCTGTTGCCAACTTGTTTGTCACTGCAGTGTGCATCTCATTCCACCTCCATCTCACCCTTACCCTCCTTTATCACTGTTCTACTCCTTAATGTTCTTCTCAGCCATGTTATCTTGGGTGTTCTCATTTTCCATTGCCTGCTCAATCATGTTAGATGCTATCCTGCAGTGATTGTTCCACGTCATGAAGTTGACAAATAAATATTATTGTTATCACTTCCCCTCTGGTCTTCATGGAGTTGATAAGTTTTTCGGCCACATACGGGATTTCAGAGCTTTAGGATTTCTTGTGTATCTTGAGGATTCATCTAAGGTCCTTACTTTAAATGACATCAGCAATGTGGCCTCCATGTAACCCATTGTTTCACTTTAGTTTCATATCTTCACATCAAAACTCGAATCTCAAATTTCTTTTACAACTTGAATCTGGTTCTTCTGATCTTGATTGTGGACAAGGCCTTCAATCTTATGGCCAATGTTCTTGCTTTTGGTTCGTCTGATTTCAATCTTCTCTGTTCTTCAACCTCTTTTGTTGAACTGGTAGTTGGTCCTTGATACACAAGTCCATCAGTGTCCTCAGTTGGCTACTCATCTGCTTCCTCTGGATCAGTGTTCTTCGCTCACCCCTTTCCCAATGCTCACTGCCCACTGAGTAGAAAATTGATCACTTTTCGTTCATTGTAATCAGATTTTGGGCCCACCCCAGATAAAGCTGCTGATCAAGATGATGAATTTGACATGTTTGCTCAATCAAGAAAAAGCACATTTGATGAGAGCAGACAGAGGTAAGTTACGGTGCAAAAGTCGCTGGTTACATTACTGAAACTGTAAGAGTCTTTAAGAGTCATTATCCTTTCCATAATTTACCGAACTATTTTTTCCTTCACTTTTTAATAAAAACCTCAAGACTTTTGTTATATGTAAGTTTAAGGGGCACAACATTAGTTTATCTAGATGTGCCCCTCTCCTCTCATTCCAATATATCATGTAAATTAATTTAAGTGCTTCATTTGTATTATTTTTTGTTTTCTTTTCAATCTATATCATTCTATTTAATTATGTATTATTTAGGGATTGGAGGAATAAATAAATACAATACAATACAAAGAGTCTTCTCTGTTTACACAGTGCCAATGAACTGATTAAAAAAGGGCAGATTTGCAGGACAATAATTATGGCATTTACTTAATTATCCTGTGAAATCGCGTGGAATATCACCGGATACTTAGCCGTAGGTCGAATGGGCTAAAATCAGGGGATATTCTGCAAGATTGAGCAGGATAGTTGTTTTTCTTTTTTTGCCTTTGGGCGACAAGCAAATCTTAGATTTTGCACAAAATTACTATGCTGGGCATCGAGAATTTCAGGGTTCATTGTTTTGGTCTCTCAAAAATTTTTCTTAGAACACGGCCGTGTCAGGAGAGAAGGGAAGAAAGACAGTGGGAAAGGGTGATCTCTGTTTTCTAATAATGCTAAGGGAACTTGAACAACACATTGCACATGGCAGCAGAAAAGTGTCTAGTTCTTTGCCTTTACTGGTGTTGTTGCTTTAATTTATAAATTTTTGTTGTTAACTTTAGCTTGTTTGTTTCTCTTATTCCAGTGGGTCATCGTACTCTGATAATTCTCAGCCACTGGATCGCTCCATTGCAACTGCAATGGCTATCAATAAGACCGAGCCAAAGGTACACTGACTGGTGAAAATACTAGCATATTGTTATAAAAAACACTTGATATTTCTTAAGCCTCATCAGGGGCCCGTTTCTCGAAGCTCCCGGTAATTACCGGGCCCCTTTAGCTGTTTTATTTTCCATTCCAGATTGGAGTTTCAAAAGGTTTGAAAATTATACAGTAAAGTTATCAGCTAAAGAAACAAAATGGACTTCATTGGAGATCAGAACACACCCTCCTTTTCTTGAGATTTTGATTTCAAAATATGGTTTTGGGCCCGTTAAGTTACTGGGACATTCGAGAAATGGACCCCTGGCTCCTTTAATTTACAAACAAACATTTTTGTGTGGTAAACCTTTGGTATCTCACGCTATTGTCATCGGGTTGTAAGCCGTTGATGCTATTGAGATGCAAAGTTTGCAATGCATTGTGGACGATGTATCCACACATGTAGCCTTTGGGTACCTATTTTTATTACAAAAGACAAAACATTGTAATTAACTGAACTTGATTGGTAACTGAAAAGAAAAACAGCAAAAGACAATTTTGCAAGCTTTACAATGGTAAAATTACTATTAATAGTCCCAGAACACTATATAATTTCTAAACACTGATTCTTTGTTTTTTTTGTTTTCACAGACCGAAGAACCAAGGTAAGAGGGGAAACTGTTCTGTTGTTGTAAAACCATATTCTGGAGAATGTAAAAAAGATGGGTTGTATTTCCCAGCCACAACTGCCAAAACTAGCACCTTTTTTGTGTGTGTGAAGATGGCTGTGGGACACCCGGTTCGTGTTTCTCAATTTCTGAAACCCACGACGTAGATTTTTCTATCGATTGGTAGTAGCTTTTCCGGCAAACTAACCCGATACATTTCTCAGTGTTGTAGCGTGCTGTCGTAAACTATTTAAAATTTTAGTAATAGGATTTCTTGTAATGAGCCCAGTGAAAGAAAAACGGCTTTGCGGGTCCGAAACGTTTCCAAGCGTTTTGAGAAACGCGCACTTCCAGGAATGTATTTGAGTGTTAGAAAAAAATGCAGAGCTCCAATACTGTTCAGTACACAACAAAAAAATGAGATAAACAACGCCCGCAACTCAAACATCTTCTTCTATTACTCACACATCTCCTATCCCACTGAGTATACTTGGCTAAAGCAATAAAGGCGAATAGCAATATATGAATACCTTATATTTGAACTGCGGATTTAAGACTGAAAATGTGAATGATCGTCACAGTTATGAACACTACTTAGGCAGTAGTGAAAGTGAAGCGTGAAAAAATTCGAACCCACGCCAACCTCTGCGATACCGGTGCAGCCGTGCTCTACCAACTGAGCTAACAAGCCAACTAGGAGGTGCCGGTCAGATTGTTGGTTCGTAATATACCCGTGAGTGATGAATATATGAGAAAACATATATTTGAACTGCGGATTAAAGAATGAATATGTGAATGATCACCGCATTTATGAACACTACTTGACTAGTAGTAGTCAAAACTGCGATGATCATTCACATATTCAAATTATGTCTTTTAAGATGATGCGAGTGTAGACTACAAAAAGCTTCTGTCATATCTTGTGAAATGAGGGATTAGTGATTGAAATGTCATTTGAAGAAGATGAAGTAAGATACCAAAAGAATGGAGAGAAGGACAACAAGTGAAGCGTTCTCCATTTTCAAGACTTTGCTCTCAGTCTTTCCTTGCCCTTCCTTTCATTATGCGCACGAACTCCCATGGATCTCTGTGAAAAGAAGGAGACTGTTGACTGCTTATATGATTGTGATGATTGTATTTACGTTAAGAATTGAAACTTGTTGTGTTTATCGTTTCTTATTATTAGCCCAATGGATGATGTTGAGTCATGGCTTCATGTAACAGAGAGTGATGTGGTAAGTACAATTTTGTTAATCTCACGCGATGTAAGCTGTTGGCCTTGTCTCCACCACCTCCATACGCAAAACTAGAAGGGGGCGTAAAAGAACCAACACATTGATCGAAAAGAGCAGGGAATGTAGTTCTCGTTGCTGTAGTCTGCCCTCACTCTCTCACACAATACGCCATTTTGCTTACTATCAGTTCCTGGTGAATTATGGGTAGATCCAGCCCTTTGCGGGGGCAAACGGTCAAAATTACAATTTGAAATTCCGTCCTAAATGGCCGTTTGCCCCACAAAGGACTGGATCTACCCATAATTCACCAGGAACTTATCATTAGCAAAATGGTGTATTTCCCACTGTCCCCGATTTGTCGGTCGGGAGACTAGTTAGAAGACCAGACAGTTAAAGGGAACCTTCACTCTTGCAACAAATTGCCGCAAAATTGTTGGAAATAATTGAAGGCCTCGGAGCATAACCATCCTATGTCGAATTTTGAGTCGTTTTTCGATTTTCCTTGGATTTGTCTGAATTTCTGCATGTGAACTGCAATTCGATGGAAACACATTGTATGGTATTTTTTTGACTGATTCATCCAGAATCCAGAAATGCATTTTTTCTTACGTACACCAAGAAACCAACCTTCCATGGAGTGGTTTGCAAGTTGCATTACATCTTCTTTCAATCGAATTGCAGTTTACATGCAACAATTCGGGCAAATCCAGGCAAAATCGAAAAACAACCCAAAATTCGACATAGGATGGTTATGCTCCGAGGCCTTCAATTACTAGATTCCAAATTTTGTTTTGAAACGTGGATATGACATTAAAGTGTACAAAAAAATCGATATTGCTATTGCCTATTGTACACTTAAAATGTTATTCCCACGTTATAAACTAAATTTTGGATACTACTAATTATTTCTAAGAATTTAGGGTCAATATGTTGTAAGAGTGGAGGTTCCCTTTAATAGATAAAGGCCAATAAAGTTGTTGATTGTTCGGTTGATTGAGGTCCTGGACACCACTTCACTCCCTCATTCAGTGATGTTTGAAATAGAGCTAGCTCTATGTGGTTGAAACAACATTGCAAAGGGGAAGGGTGTACTAACTTTATTATTGTTTTGACAGGCCAAAGCAGAAGCTGGGGCTGCTCAAGAGGGTGGTGAAACCCTGAGTAGTTCAGGTTTGTCTGACTCTGAAATGTTGTTCGTTGTGAATCAAAATTATTTGATTTCTACGCTAGACACGGGTCATGTTCTCTTGTATTAATTGAACCTCTAGATTGTAAGTAAGTACAGTGCACTTTATTGCGATTGTAATGTTGTGAGGACAATCTAGGTGACGGTGATGGTGATTGTTATGGTGACGGACCATGGCCATGGCGATGGTGATGGTAATGGTAATGGTGATAGTGATAGTGATTGTGATGGTGGTGGTGATGGCGGCGGTGGTGGTGGTAGTGGTGATGGTGATGGCACCTGGTGGTGGTGGTTATGGTGGTGGTGGTGATGATGGTGGTGGTGGTGGTGTTGGTGAGGGTTATGGTGGTGGTGGTGGTGATGGTGATGGTGATGATGATGGTGATGTTGACAGCGATGATGAAAGTGGTAATAACTGTGAATGTTCGGAATTTCGTACTTAATTCCCTTTCTGTGATTATTTCAGAGTTCGACAAATTCCTCGCCGAGCGAGCCGCGGCAGGTGGTCAGCGGACTGGCAGCACAAAACCAAGCGGAAACCGACCAAGACAGAGACAAATGCAAATGGAAAACCAACCTGATGATGAGCTCTTCGGCTTGTAATTCTTCAATGAAAACGCCGTGACAATTTTAGCATCCATAAGGCCCTGCCAGGGTAAATTCCGACAAGCAACATGGCCCAAAAAGTAGCGACAGCTCATAACATGAAATCCCGACGAGAGACATCATTCTCGGCAAAATTCCGATAATTGCGCATGTTTCCTGCTCCCATCCCCCTCCCCCTTCGTGCTGCGTTTTGTCAGCTATGATACGGTGGAATCACGTTAATGCGGACAACGTGCAATAGTGTCCACATTATCCGGTTGGCTAATTTACTAGAAAATGTAAGACCTTTTTAGTTGTAGGGACAAAGAAAGCTGTCCGTTATAAGCAATGCAGGTGTCCGTAGAGTGGGGTTCCACTGTATTACAAATAAAGCAGACCACCTAGTTTACAAGAGCTGTCCCCTTCTTTTATGAAAATTGCGCTTAAATTTTTCTTTAAAGGGAAAAAAAGATAGAAATCCGTCTTCAACTCTAATAGACCTTTTTACCAATGTAGACCATGTGATCTTCCCAAGGGGGTTTGCCTTTCGTCTTTTCACAAAGTATGCGTACATATGCTCGTGAATAAGGCGAAATTTCAAAGAAACAGTTCTCTAGGGTAACATCACATGACCTACGCTGAGAAAACAAAACATACAAACTAAAAAGATTTATGTTGCACGGGTTAAACCGCTAATTTTATTTACCCGTTGGCTTACAACACGATACCCAATCTTTAACTGACCTACTTCTGGCTGTTTTTTTAAGTGTGTGTTACATGAAAATTTAAGTCGCTTGTAGGAGGTCTCATGCCACTCGAACATATTGCGTCAATATGATAATGAATATAGTGAATCTGTTGAGTGCGTAATGCTGATGATGTGGTTGGTGTAACATTGTATAAAGGGGAGAAAATATTGCACCCTATAATG
>JAEMWC010001526.1:40000-82500 GCA_016490735.1 Pachyseris speciosa
CAGGCTTCTTACATATGCGCTGTTGGTTTGTTTTCTGCGCATATCTCGCACATGTTTCTTTGTAGCTGGAATGTTTTTTATCTGAGATTTGGCCTTTTTCCCTCGCGTCTATGATTGATCCGCGAATTCGTTCAACCAGGAGACGCAGGATGTGTTCCTGCCCGCACGTGAAGGACTTCAAAAAAGCTGATGGCTTGAAAGTCTTTCGCAAAGTTCACGCGCATTTCGTCTGTTGCGGTTCTCGTGAAGCAAGGAAACGAAAGGTACAACATCAGTTTGTAATTTCCGCAGTTAAGGTGCGCCGGCGTCATTGCGATTTTATACTTAGGCTTTTTATTTTTCTCGATTCAAGGCCAACTCGTGTCATTGTCACGAATGCGGAACGTATTCAAGCCGCCTCCACTCTTGCCTTTCGTGCGTCTATTTTGGTTGCTACACCGGAAACCGGCACATTCACCATCACGCGCAATCAACTGGTCATTCTCTAGGTACGGAAACCAACGCTTTTCATTTCTACTTCGCCCTTTCCTGTGATCACCTCTACTGTTCCTAATAAATGTTGTTTTCCCTTTGATATCTTAGCTTTGGACTTGACACATGGTGCAGTTTATTGCTTCGTGTGCAGAGACAACGTATACGATCTGGATTTGGAAAAAATTAGTGTTGAGCAGGGCAGAAAGGCTTGGAAGACCCTCGGTAAGCTAAAACTTGGTGAACGCATGTCGCTGCAATGGCAATGCGCCTAATATAGCGAAGTTGGCGGTACAGAGTAAGAAGCGTGAGTTTCTAGTGAAGCGATAAGTTTACTTGACATAGCCGAAGGCCTGTGCCGGTGTACACATTGTACATTTTGACACATCAGTGAGGTACACGTCTGTCTTTGACGTTATCATTTGCATGCCGTTACTTAGCACTCTCACGATATGCAATAGTAAACTCAAAAGCTCAACTTTCATTTTAATTCTTAAGCCTTCTTGCAATGTTTTACAAAGTAAGCTTATAAAGCCAGACGTGATACCAAAGCTAGCTCTTTAAATATCCCTTCCGTTGTTGTAGGTTAATCAGCTTTAGATGTTTAGTCGTCCGGATAATTCAATATAACATTAACGTTCTATTTCTATTCGTTCTAATTATAACCAAATAGCCCGTAACTGGGAATCAGGTGAACTTTAATAGAAGCTATAAAGCTCTCCATCAGTCTTGCCCAGATTTGCCCAGACTCAACTTCCAAGTATTTTATAAATTCCAAAGGAGAACAAGTCTGAATAAGTTATATTTTTGCTTTTCAGTACGTTTCTTTTTAACCAGCAAAACGTGGTTTGGTTTATTCTCTTTATTGCACTTTTTACAACTAAAGATGGTTCGGGAACATAAATGCAAACATGTCCGTTTGTGTTGTCTTTGGAACTTATATTTATGAATTGTTTTGAAATTTTGACAGACTTTGAAAACAATATGAAAAAAATTAGAATGTTAATCGATGATGCACAGATGTATTTTGGCAGATCTTCTTTGTGACGTGCTGTTTCCCAAGAATGTAACTTGTCTCAAAGCTTATTCTAGAAATTATGGAACATATGCACCCATTGTTGACATCCAGATGTCCTTGACTTTCAAGAGGTGCACTTTACCCCTTTGCAAAATTCTATCACGTAAAATTATCTGGCCTTTTCACATGTAATGAATAATAAAAAAGATTTTTTCACATTCATGCAGAAATTGGGGCAATCATGGTTTTAAGTGTAGATTACGTGAAAAAATTCCATAAAAATTTGAAAAGAATGGGGAGCAGGGATGGTGTAGTGGTGGGAACACTTGCTTCCCACCTATGTGGCCCAGGTTTGAATCGTGGATGATGTCATAAGTGGGCTGAGTTTGTGTTGGTTCTCAACCCTGCCCCGAGGGTATTTATCCAGGTACTCTGGTTTTCCTCCCTCAGCAAATCAGCTTACTTGAGCTGGCTGTATGCTGTGCTCCAAGGTCATGCATGAACCATATAGTGGCTGCCACAGGTGCCTTGTACATGCTTTCGGTTCAACCTTTAAAATATGCATAAACTTGAGCATTTGTAAAAACGAGAGCATGTGCAAGAAACTAAATGAAGGGCTCGGGGCAAGAACGTCCTCCCGGTTTTTGGTCGATTTTCGATGTGCTCAAAACAAACTGAGATTTGGTATGTGGACTTCATTCCAGTTAAAAAACATTGCTCTGTATTTGTTTTGGCTGATTTCCTCTTCGTTTTCGAGAAATAACGCATGCAAAAAACCCAAGTCAGCTCATTCCCTTGCGTATTAATATTCATGCGCGAATTGAATTACCTTTAGGGCACGTGAAATGATTGACGCTTGGAAAGTATTGTTTGATAGTGTGACGTAGACTATACATTTGGCGGTTAAAACATCGATTTAAGTTTCATTGATAGGAAACTTACGTGGCTGTGAGGTGTCGATTGCTAGCTAACTTTAATGGAAACTCGCCAGCCTGGTGGTCGAACGGACGTCATTTAAGTCTGTCAATCGGCAAGTCAGACACTTCTGAAAGAAGCCAGTGGTGTTTCTCTGTGCGTGCGAAACACTGGAACAAATTGGCGTTTCGCAGTACAGAGTACTGAGCCAGGCGGGACAGTCTGAAAGCAACTCTCGTCTTAAGAGCGACCCGCAGTTGAGAGTCTTGGCCCATTTGCCAAAGGTTGCCGTGCTAGAAATTCGGAAATAAGAGTTGATTTTTGACTTAGGCGAAAATATCGGATGTTTGAAGACATGTTGCGCGCGCTCGAAAGGATGTTTTTATGCCCACAATCCAATGCGACCACAGAGGGCGCTGTCTCCTTGAAAAGTTCTCGCGAGGACTGGAAATGAATATTCGCTCGGCTGCGGTGGGAAAATTTTCACTTCGGAGCGGGAACATTACGGAGAATTCATCTAAGAGTGGGAAATCGGCAAGACGAGCAGTCAGTCCGTTTTCGATGAGCTGAGTATCTTGGAAAACCAGTGCAAGGAAAACTTTCTTTGCTGCACGCAGCAAATATTCAAAGCACAAATGACGTGACAAGGTGACAGCATCCTCTGATAAACATGCTGGGGTATTTTAACATATAAATCACTTTTGCATCGAGTACCTCGGTTAGTTCGCTTATATGGAGTCTTGTAAACATCATCAAAAAGTATTTTCATGCGAGATTAACGGCAAAAAGCATTTTCACCCCAGATAAACAGTTAAAATTATTTTCACGCGAGTCGTGTGACAGCCCATTGTGTGCGATCGAATTTCATATATACCGGGTATGCAAATTTTGGCAGTTTGAAGCTAAAGAATATCTTCAGAACTAGTTAGGCATGTTGTCCAAAGTCTTGACCTGTTGTCATTTAGTTTGATTTTAATACCATTTTCGTTCCATATTTTCCATTTGACGACGAAAATGAATCCATTGCCGACGTTTCTCAACCGCCAAAACCACGCAAAACTTACTATTCTGAAAGTGCCATTTAGAAATGAAAACCGATGGAAAATGCACTGTTTGCAAGATACTCAGCTCATCGAAAACGGACTGACTGCTCGTCTTCCGAATTTCCCACTCTTTGATGAATTCTCCGTAATGTTCGCGCTCCAAAGTGAAAATTTACCCACCGCAGCCGAGCGAATATTCATTTCCAGTCCTCGCGAGAACTTTTCAAGGAGACAGCGCCCTCTGTGGTCGCATTGGATTGTGGGCATAAAAACATCCTTTCGAGCGCGCACAACACGTCTTCAAACATCCGATATTTTTCGCCTAAGTCAAAAAACAACTCTTATTTCCGAATTTCTAGCACGGCAACCTTTGGCAAATGGGCCAAGACTCTCAACTGCGGGTCGCTCTTAAGACGAGAGTTGCTTTCAGACTGTCCCGCCTGGCTCAGTACTCTGTACTGCGAAACGCCGATTTGTTCCAGTGTTTGGCACGCACAGAGAAACACCACTGGCTTCTTTCAGAAGTGTCTGACTTGCCGATCGACAGACTTAAATGACGTCCATTCGACCACCAGGCTGGCGAGTTTCCATTAAAGTTAGCTAGCAATCGACACCTCACAGCCACGAAGTTTCCTATCAATGAAACTTAAATGCCAAATGCCACATGCCAAATCTCAGTTTGTATTGAGCACATCGAAAATCGACCAAAAACCGGGAGGACGTTCTTGCCCCAAGCCCTTCAAATATGCTATGTCAACTTGTTAACATTTTTATTTGTAAGATTACAACCTAAAATTTGCAGTGCAGTTTGAAAGCATCAGCAAAATTTTACAAAAACCCACTCCGAAACGTGTTTAGAATTTAATTAAATTAAAGTTTTGACTGAACTGAGACCCATTTGCATTGGTAAAACTTTCTGCAATGCAATTTCAGAAAAGCTTCATCAAAACAAACATGTTTGTCGTGTGTGTAAAACTATTGTCTGCAATATGACGTCACTTCTACATGTATAAAACCTATTGTCTGTAGGTATGACGTCACTTCTACATGTATAAAACCTATTGTCTGTAGGTATGACGTAACGAAAACAGTGCCAGTGGTAATTATGTTTTTAGTCAATCAAAATTGAGATTGTGACACCAATGCATAATAATAATGTTCATTCTTGGACGTCACAGGAAATGGCCGTGTTAAGTTTGTTGCTTGGGAGCCAAACAGAGCCGAACTGCAACTTCTGAGAGAAAATAAAAAGAGAATGAAGTTAGAAAAGAATTCCTTTATAGGTAAGATAAACCAGTCTTGTAAGTTGCTTGTGTCCATGACAATTTTGAAAATTATGAGTGTAGTACAAGTCAGAACACAATAATTGTGTCACATGGGCTTTGTTAGGGGCTGGGACCACAGATCACCTGTAGCACCTATTACTGCGTCAAATGTGGTACCTTCCTTTGAAGAGAAAGAAAGCCAGTGTAAATAAAACAAACTGCTTCCTGGGCACTACACTAGACATCCTGCAGGGCTGTCATTAGAGGCCATAACCCGTAACATCTCTTAAGTCAATGTTACGGGTGATGGTTGCTTTGTAAATAAGCAATGTTCACAGAGCAAGATCAGATGTTATGGGTGACAAATTTCCTGTTACGCCTGCTTCAAAACTTAATGACAGCTTTGGGTCCCGTCCATGAAGGATTGAAAGTGATTTATCACCTCATTGATAATAGATAAGTGATTTTGGAGTGTCGCATTTCTCCTGATGTGGTTTTTTGTTGTGACTTACATTTTGTTGCAGAAAAAATGCTTACAAATCACTAACATGATAATAATTGAAGGGCTCGGGGCAAGAACGTCCTCCTGGTTTTTGGTCGATTTTCGATGTGCTCAATAGAACCTGAGATTTGGCATGTGGACTTCATTCCAGTTAAAAAACATTGCTCTGTATTTGTTTTGGCTGATTTCCTCTTCGTTTTAGAGAAATAACGTATGCATAAAAACCAAGTCAGCTCATTCCCTTGCGTATTAATATTCATGCGCGAATTGAATTACCTTTAGAGCACGTGAAATGATTGACGGGTGGAAAGCATTGTTTGATAGTGTGACGTAGATTATACATTTGGCGGTTAAAACATCGATTTAAGTTTCATTGATAGGAAACTTACGTGGCTGTGAGGTGTCGATTGCTAGCTAAATTTAATCGAAACTTGCCAGCCTGGTGGTCGAACGGACGTCATTTAAGTCTGTCGATCGGCAAGTCAGACACTTCTGAAAGAAGCCAGTGGTGTTTCTCTGTGCGTGCCAAACGCTGGAACAAATCGGCGTTTCGCAGTACAGAGTACTGAGCCAGGCGGGACAGTCTGAAAGCAACTCTCGTCTTAAAAGCGGCCCGCAGTTGAGAGTCTTGGCCCATTTGCCAAAGGTTGCCGTGCTAGAAATTCGGAAAGGAGAGTTGTGTTTTGACTTAGGCAAAAAATATCGGATGTTTGAAGACGTGTTGCGCGTGCTCGAAAGGATGTTTTTATGCCCACAATTCAATGTGACCACAGAGGGTGCTGTCTCCTTGAAAAGTTGTCGCGAGGACTGGAAATGAATATTCGGTTGCGGTGGGAAAATTTTCACTTCGGAACGGGAACATTATGGAGAATTCATCTAAGAGTGGGAAATTGGCAAGACGAGCAGTCAGTCCGTCCGTCTCAACTGCGGGCCGCTTTTAAGACGAGAGTTGCTTTCAGACGAAACGCCGATTTGTTCCAGCGTTTGGCACGCACAGAGAAACACCACTGGCTTCTTTCAGAGGTGTCTGACTTGCCGATCGACAGACTTAAATGACATCCGTTCGACCACCAGGCTGGCAAGTTTCGATTAAATTTAGCTAGCAATCGACACCTCACAGCCACATAAGTTTCCTATCAATGAAACTTAAATCGATGTTTTAACCGCCAAATGTATAATCTACGTCACACTATCAAACAATACTTTCCAAGCGTCAATCATTTCACGTGCCCTAAAGGTAATTCAATTCTCTCATGAATATTAATACGCAAGGGAATGAGCTGACTTGGGTTTTTTGCATACGTTATTTCTCTAAAACGAAGAGGAAATCAGCCAAAACAAATACAGAGCAATGTTTTTTAACTGGAATGAAGTCCACATGCCAAATCTCAGTTTCTATTGAGCACATCGAAAATCGACCAAAAACCGGGAGGACGTTCTTGCCCCGAGTCCTTCAATTATACTCATCGTGGAAAACAGTTGCAAAGGTGTGACAAAAGTCAGCTGCAGCAAAAAGTAAACTTATCATTTAAAAAGCTGTTGTCAAAGAAAGTGAGATGAACAAGACACCTGGAGAGCAAAAGAAGCTTTATGACGGTCAGGTTTCATGAGACAGAGAACATTTTTTTCTCATTCCACACAATGTTTTTGATCACAGCTTTATTAAACACTTATAAAAAGCTAATGCCACATCACCCTCAATATGGCAACCTTAAATTCAGAAAAAAATTGCTATAAAGAAGTGCAGTGCATTAAGTTCTGGTTATAATAAATATAAATAATTTAAGCCCATACCTGCATCAAAAATTTTTGTTGGAGGAAAACTCTAGGATAAAAATGGCAATAAACCTGTTATGAAGCCTTTCTTTCTAATTTAATTAGTTCCAGTGATGAATGAAATGAGTATATAATTGATTTGTTTTAGGTCTTAGAGGTCTTACCAACCTTGGAAATACATGTTTTATGAACTGCATTGTTCAAGCTTTGACCCACACTCCTTTACTCAGAGACTATTTCTTGTCTGAGCAACATGTCTGCGCTGGAGATAAGGATCAGTGTATTGTTTGTGAAGTTGGTTCAGTCTTCCAGGAGGTAAATAAATATTAAGTGAATCAACCAAGCAACAAGATAATGTGTTCCAGTCAATGCAGTAAATTGTTAAATTATAACTTGAGCATGAAGAATTGTTTGTGTTTTTTTTTGGGGGGGGGGGAGGTTGGGGGTTGGCAGTGCGGGGTGGGGAGTATACAAGGTAAACCTATCTTGAAACCACCTGTCTGTCCTTGAGAAGTTAAGCCTTTCCAGAATTGCAGTAATTTATTCTCTAACTCTTCCTGTTTCTGCACTGCATAATATGCTCTTGCACCTCCTTCACCTGTTGTCTTTCTCCGCCTTCACTTCTTACTCTCCCACTCATCATTATACCCACTGCCACATTACCGTCATCATCATCTTTGTCATCACTGCCATCATTAGATTAACCCATTGGCACCCGTGCCAGCCAAAACCTGCCGAGTCTTTGGGCGGATTCGCGTTCCTTCCCTGCCTCCCCAGAGAGGATTTTTTGTCTCCTTGTGTTCTAATTGTCTTCAGGATAGATAAACCAATCAGAACCCACCAACTGCGCATATATTTAAGAGTCTTAGGGAGTAGTAGACAGAAAGGTTTATTCACCCGCAGGGAAGATCAAATTTCAGATAAAAATGGCCACTGCTCCTTCCCCGCCTGAATTTTCAAGATAGCAGACTTTGCCAGACTGCTTGTAACACAGTTAACAATTAATGAAGTAACTTAACAGTTGAGTTATGAGTGCCCCCATAATGTACATGTAAATATCAAATTAAGACAGACACTAGGGGTAGTCACGTGCTTGACCACATGCATGATCATCATCACCGTTACCGTCACTATCATTACCACTTGCAACACACATTTACCACCCACCCACATTTGAAGGGGTGCCTGGAAAAAAGCCCCAAGTGACTTCTGATCAATTGCTAGATTCTCCTTCCAAATCACCTTGTATTCACTTGTAAAACACAAGGAGAATTTGATATTATGGCAAAAGTCACTTAGTGTCTTATTCCATGCACCCCTTCATTTGTGGGCTTACCTTGACAGGTTGTTCTCGCATCACATTCTCTGCTCTTCACTTCTCCAGATCTTTTTCTTAGACTGGTATTAAAAGGAAGACTGGACTGAGAACTACGAGTTTCCCTAACAGCCATGACCTTTACTACCTCTCTCATGAGTATGACTCAATTATTAGTCAGACAGTTTTTGTCTGGGAGTCTACCCGCAGTATTGCTAGTTAAATGACAGGTTCACAGGGTTATTTAAGGCCCGTTAACACAGGCAGTTTTTGAAGTTACAACTTCAAAATTGCATGTGTAAACAAGGTACAATTTCGGTGCAATTTTCGTACAATTTGTTGCTGCGATACACTGCAATTTGAGATGCAAGTCACGAAACATGGTTTTATAAAAAAATCGCAGCAAAATTGCATCAAGTTTTGAGCAAGTTCAAAACCTGTGCAATATTGCAGTGACAAGTTGCAGTAAAAATGCACTGAAATTGCACCTAGTTTACATGTGCGATTTGGAAGTTGAAACTTAAGCTTGCGCAACAAAAATTGCATTGAGTTTCATGACAAAAATCAGACTGTGTAAATGGGAGTAGGTGCAGTAAAACGGGCAACAAATTCGTGTAACTTTCCGCGCAACATTGTTGCGGTACGAGTTGAAGAGCGATGTTGCTCGTTTTACGACCCGCACGAGCAACTTGTCACGGAACAATTTTTGTCGTTTCATGTTGCAGCAACATGTTGCAGAAAGTAGAACAGCCTTCTACTTTGCGCAACAAAATCGGGGAGTGTTGTGCGAGTGGTAAAACGGGCAACATTGTTCTAACTCATATTGCAACAATGTTGCGTGGAAAGTTGCATGAATTTGTTGCCCATATTACCGTACCTGGAGACACTTACATGAACAAGGTGGTTTAGTTAGTTATAAATCAATTTCGGTTTTGTGGTTGTCAGGTCAATAGGATTGACTGAAGTATTTTTTTTTACCCCCAACCTTGCTTCAAAACATCCCTAATATTTCATACATCAAACAATTAGATCTTGCTGAATTTGTAAAGTAAATTCATTTAAACCATATAATTATCAACTTGCATTCTTGTCTATAAATTATAATGTTAATTTGAAGTCATGAATCATTGCAGAACAATAGATACTGTTAGATACTGCGTGATAATGTAGAATTTAAATATATGTTCAAGCCACTGGCAGCTGCTGAAAGTAAAAGATCATTTGTAATGTCTTTTTCCTTTTCCAGTTCTACTCAGGGCAAAAGGTTCCACATACTCCTTTCAAACTACTGCATCTTGTTTGGACACATGCACGACATTTGGCAGGCTATGAGCAGCAAGATGCGCATGAATTCTTTATTGCTGCTCTTGATGTCTTGCATCAATACTGCAGAGGTCTGTGAAATTTAAGATAACTTTGAGACATTCAATAAGCCAGTAATCAATGCCATGTACAGAGTCCAAAGTGCAACTACCAGTATATCTGAGTATACATGGATACATCAATGACTGTTCAGTACCTGTAAATCTTGTTTCAACAGGATAATGTCTTTTTGGTGCCTTACCCTCATTCAAGCTAAAATCCATGCTCCAAAGTAATGATCTATTTCTGTTTTATTTATTTTATTTATTTGCCACACCACAGACTTGTAACATACAACAACAGGCTAACATTAGCCTTAACTCGGGCCTGCAGAAATAGTGTAGCCACCTTAATTTCTTGATAATTTAATGTGGCTCCTAACCTAAACTTTGCAGAAGATGAATCTTCGACATATGCTGATTGCAATTCAATAATAAAAAATGGAGGTCATTAAGAGTGTTTCTAAGAGGCTGCACTGTTGCTATGGTAACCTTATATATGTAAAAAAATGATCACAACTTGTGAGACATAGTTGGGGAATTTTGATACCATGTTAAAAAAAAAATGAAAAATTGTTAGAAATAATGAAACCATCTTGAGCCAACTTAATTTGATGGTTTTCGTAGCTTTGTCAGTTTGCCAGCTTGTGAAAAATGTTATATTTTTCTTTTCAGACGATGCACCAAACAAGGACATTTTAGTTCCTAATAACCCCAACAGATGCAACTGTATTATTGATAGAATATTTACTGGTGGCCTTCAGTCAGACGTGACCTGTCAGGCTTGCAAGTAAGCATGTGCTCTACTGGTATGCAAAATACGAGAACAAACATCGGCTTCGAGGCTACTGGTTGACGTTCCTCCAGCCAAGGTTGCAGAACACTCAAGCTGTTAGCACTCATTGATTCATCCCAGTCCTTATCTCAGGCCCAAGCTTCGCATTCATGTTAATCAAAATGATACTAACAAAATGTTATGTTGTCATTAATAATTCGTGAAGGAAATAAAAAGAAATTAATGTTTAATGAAATTCTTTATATCTGATATAGACATGGCTAAATTTTACGTCCAATTTTCTGGACCAAAATAACCCAAATCTAAGTAACAGTATTAGTCAGTGCACTAGCAATGGAGAGATGTACAGTAAAGCTTTCTAAGCCATTCAATAAATTCACAATTCGGGTTTAATCAAGTCCTAAAACACTTGGCCGAGTCTCTTGTTTTAAACTTGATAAAACACTCCCGCTCATTTATTAAACATTACTTAAAAGTTATCAGAAATCAAATTTATTATAATGAACCTAGTGCACATAAAATAGTTCTTTGGTACCAAAACGTTTTCGGGAGTTTTGAGAAACGTGTGCCTGATCTGAAATGGTTGAGAATGGTAAAGTCAGCAGTACTGCACTTTCACACATGATGTCACAACCTGTTGCCACCAGAATGAGCATTAAGGTGATGTCTCGTGTAACATGGCGCACAGGGCAATTTTTAATGCAAGATTTGGTAGCAGCAACATTATTGCCCGTATTTTTTTTGAAGTTGATACATGTAACACTCCCGACATTGTCTTTTAATGCAACATCGCCCCAGAATGCACTAGAATACACTCATTGTCTACCATATTTGTCGAGCAGGAGCCCGGGCTCAAACGTTGCAGACAATACTGTGTTGAAAATCATCTCATGTAACATGCTGCTGCGTATTGTTGGCACAACAAAATTGCGTTAAAAGTTGTCTTGTGTAACATGGATTAAATATCAGCATTAAAAATCAACTCGTGTAACATCACCTTTAGAGGTCTTGGTAGTAATGCTAAAAACATAATGGGTGTCTGAAGCTAAAAATATTAATTTTGTTTGATGAACATTGTACTTGCAAAAGTGCCTTTGAAAGAAACGTTTCTATGGGAATTTAGAAACGTTGACTGACTTTAGTGCCGAGGTCGTAGTTTCATCTCCTTATAGAAGAACTTAGAATTTCTTTTTCCAAGTATGGTATGCCTGCACATGTCACTGACTGAATATGTTCTTTTATTTAGTTAATATGTATCTTGGAAAATTGCCATTAATATTTTTGTCTCTTGTAGGTGTGTTTCTACAACCATTGATCCTTTTTGGGATATATCCTTGGATCTTGGAAACATTGATCATAGCAATGGTAATGGTAATGGTAGAAACAGTTCTGGTGCTTCAGCTGCATCGACTCCTGATTCAGTACCTCCAGGTGAATAACTACTATGTTAAATGGGGTTAAATACACTTTAACCTAGTTAACGACTAGGAAACAAGTTTGCTCAGTTATAGGTGTGGCATGGCATGGTGTTGGCGTTTGCTGGTGTGTTGTGGGTTGCCGGTTGCCTTCTGGCCTTCTGGCTTGTGTCTGGTGTCGTCAGGCAGTCCATTGGTCAGCGTTGGTTCTGTGGTTTTTTTTTTTGCTGCCACTGAACTCCTGGTTCAGTTTGACAGGTGTTTGGTTTGAGGCTGGGTGTGGCGGATGGGGCTTGTGGCTGGGTTGCGGGTAGGGCAGGCTTATGGGGTGTTCTACCAACCTGGGTTTGGGTCGGCGGTACCAGCCCCCAGGTCGCCCACCCAAGGGTTTCATGTCCTGAAAACCTAAAGTGGTGAAATCAAAACTTGTGACACGCATTAATTTTCCCATGCTTCTTACTTGACATCTTTATTATCTTTTTGTTCTGACAAACAAATGCAAATGATTAGTCAAGCGTTAAATTTTATGATGAGAAGTTTGAAAGATAAGTGAGGACTGGCTATATAATCTAAACAGTCCCCTGGACTGTTATTTCAAGGGGTGATAACTGACTTCATTGTTCAACAATATGAGGAAAGAATAATAGATAGATAGATTTTTCTTGGGGAGGGTAAAGTGATCAAAACGCAAGCACACACGAGAGAATGGCCAACAATGTACAAACTGACATGCTCACTGTGCTTACTGCTTTGTTTAGTTGACATTTTTTCCTGAACATTTTGTTTCTGTTTTATTAATATAAGTTGATTGTGTTAGGTATTGCTTTGCTATAATAAGCATTTTCAAAACAAAAAATAACCCCCCCCCCACCCCTAAAAAAATGGTGTCATATTACACCCCTACATCCTCATAACCGCCACCTCTCTAAAATGGCCACTAACCTCTCTCCCCAAGGTGGCCTTTGTGGAGAGATGCGACTGTAGTTGCTACAAACAGTGACTTAAACTTTAACCTTGCCTTGTCCTGTCAGTCATTAAGTATCACGGACTGTCCCGCGTCACTTGTGTGAACAGTTAGGGTGACTTTCCCTGCAACAAGTGCCTGCACTTGAACTATCCCGACTTTTACGCAACCGTCTTTCCATTTGAGAGGGTGCCCTTGCTTATGTTGGTTTTTTTTTTTTTTCGTTGTGTGCAGACGAAAGTGGCCAATCTCAATTAATAGAGGACAGCAGCCATCACGATGAAAGCTTCGTCCCCAAGTCACTTGTGGAGTGTTTAAGAAGGTAGATCTTTATTTCTCTTAAACTTAAAAGTTGGTACTGTTTTGAAGCAATCGCTGTGGTGTGCTATAAAAACTTCGAACATAGCTAGATTTCAGATGCGATTTCGTCGTGCTTTTTTAGATTTACAAGACCTGAGAGACTTGGAAGCGAAGCAAAGATAAAATGTAGTCAATGTCAGACGTATCAGGTAAATGTCTTGGTTTTCATACATTATTATCTCTCACTTAGTACGCGCGCTGTGATTGGTCAATTTTGCGGGCCGTATTCTACAGTACGACCCGCTTGACTTCAACTAGTTTTCTTTCCCGCGCGCCGGATTAACCTCAGAGATATAATAAATATCTTACTAACCTCGTTTTCTCGGTCCGTACTGTAAGTTACGGATCCTCGTTTTTTCCTATTAATTTATAGCCCGAGCACTTCGGGGCCATAAATCAACGGTTAAAAACTCGGCCCGTAACTTACAGTACAGACCTCGAACTCGGTTAGTAAGAGGTATGTGATAGTGAGAATTGGTCTTAGCAGCTTTTCGTGTGCTCGTGTATTGTACTGAATGTCTCACATTTTACGCAGGAATCTACCAAGCAGTTAACAATGAAGAAGTTGCCTATTGTAGTATGTTTTCATTTCAAGGTAATGCTTGCTACTTGCCGTAACTCATTTGGTTCTTTCTGATACTAGCCTGCGTGACAGGCGCTGGAATTAAAGGGGAAGAGAAGGGGGAAACCACGCGTGAGGCGAGGGAAGAGAGCGAGCTTTCCTCGCTTCGTGCACGCCCGATTTTTCCCTTCCCTTCCCTTCCCTTCCCTTTCTGGCGCTGCCACGCAGGCTGCTCGAATACTTTCCCTTTCATCCCGGCCCCTACCTAAATGTAGCATGAAGCATTTTGTTTGGAAGCAAGACACTGGTATATTGATGTATTCACTGGGTTTATTCGATTTCCCAGATGATTAGTTGATAACAAAGAAAAAAACCACACACACTTGGTAAAACGTAACCATAAACGTTTATACATATGCGTAACCAAAGGTGTCCAGTGACAGTCAAAAGTTTAAATTTTATATTTTGATCGCCTGCAAATGAACACAGCCAAACAGAAGATGTTATAAGGTGTTTGTGACATGACAACAACTATTGCCTCGTCTTTTACGTTTGAAATCGATGATGAAGCTTTTTTCAAACGAGAGCATTCGTTTGAGTAAAGACATTGCAAACTTTAACGAAGGAACGCTGGGAAACTCACCTTCTAGTTTCTTTAGAACTGTGTAGTTAGGTGCCAAGCTTGTTTAAATTCGGTCATTGAATCAAATTTTCATGAACTTTCAGAAACTTTGAAAGCTGTTCCAAGTATCAATGGTTTAGTTGTTCTGTGCACGTTAACTGCGACTTTTTTCATATATTTTTTTTTTCATTTCAAATGTTGCTAAACCTTTTAGCAGTTTGAGAAGTGCCTGCCATTTAGTCACTGCGCCTGACGTCTCTAGCTGCATTGTACATTGTTATTTTTCATTATAATTAAGAAGCACACCGTGGGAAGTTTCTTTATGACGTACAGTGTAATATTCGTAAAGTAGCTCGTTTCAGCTCCTGATATTTTGCAAAACGTCATAGTATTAGTTTCTAATTTTCCTTTTTTTTTCTTTTCAGCGTTTTGAGCATTCAAAGAAATCGAAGAAAATATCAACGTACATTCCTTTTCCTCAGCAGTTAGATATGGCTCCTTTTATGGCGTCGAGGTACGGAAGAATTATCAAAATTAGATAGACCCAGTTCACGCGCCATACCAAGTAGTGGATGCGTAGTTGTTTGGTGTGGTAAGGTAGATACAGCGCATGAGTGGTTAGGCGTCTTCAAACGGCCCTGATAATTCTATTTGAACCAACCACAACAGACCGAAACACAGCAATTAGCCAATCAGAGTACGAAGCAATTACACGTAGCCGGCGCAAAGCGCGGGAAAATGTGCGCTCACAAGTCGCAAAACCAAAGCGAACGCAAATCACTTTCGGCATTTACTTTTCATCACTTTCGCTCTGAAATGCGAAAGTCCAAAGTTGTTTCATCCGCGCACTTTGATTGCCTATGAAGAACCCTCTGTCAGCGACAATTGGCGCAAAAGACTACCAGCGTAAGTTACCTAAAGTTCGCAGATTTGAAACCTTTGTTGCCGTTGATACGTAGGTCTTCAGTTTGGGAAAGTCACTACAAGGTACAGTGGAACTCCGTTAATACGCCACCAACAGGCCATTTCTTCATTATAAGAAAATGTATCCATGGGCGTTTCGCCAAGACGAAAAAACAGTGGCCAAAATAACGGGGTGGCCGTATTAACGAGGCGGCCGTATCGTACATTTTTAGGCAGTTTGACTGGTGCTAATCTAAAGTAATATACCACCACTTTTCAATTTGAAATCCCACGTTGTCAAGATAAATAGGAAACATTGTTAATGGTTTGAACACAGGACTTACCCATTCTATATCATGGAAAACACGATCGTCCGGGGTGACTATAGTCATGAGTAGAATATGTTTTTGGTGACATTGACTGACGTTTCGACATCTGAGCGGAGTATAACGTCAGAGTCAAGTCGAAAAGTCGGGCTTCCTGGTGATGACTTCGGCTAAGTTTGTCAAAACGCCCAAAACGCCAGTCAGAGTCAAAGCTTCCCTTATTAGTCGAACATTCACCCGGATGATCGTACTTTTCTATGGAAAACAGGAAAACTGTACTTATGGCCAAAGCACGATAAGCGCTAATTCGGGTTTTCTACTGTGGCAACCATTAATTAGGTTTGATCACAGTTAAGCTAGGATTAGATTGAACTGGGCTTCAAACACTCGGCCTTGGTCTCCTCATTTTGCCCCCTTAATTTGCGTAATATCCTGTGTTCGAGTTCAATGTATTCTGTTCCATTCTGTAATAAAATGCAGTACCGCTCAAAAGTAAGTTACCAGTCTCATCTCGTTTCTCGCGATACGTGTCTCAGCTTCTCGAGAGACGAGAGTGGCGTCTCGCGAGGAGTTCATCGCGTAGAATGGCGCGACATATCCGGGACTTTTCCGCGCTTTCTGGCGCTCAATTCGAAAGCTAATTAGGAAGACGTAAGCAAACAATAGGGAAAATCGGCCAAAAACTGGCGAGGACCGCTTGGAAAATCGTCCTTCAAGGGATAATTATTCAGTTTACAATTTAGGTTTCATATGGCTTTTGTAGTTGAGAAGTTAGAAAAGAAAATGCGACTATTTTTATGTTGGTGGCTCATTGAGAAGCAATATTTTTTCTGTCTACAAAAGTAGCTTTATGGGCACTTTGGTTGTATGGCCTCAACACTTTCAGGTGGAAAATCTTGATAGAAAAAGGGCGAGTGGTAACTTACTTTTGAGCGCTACGGTAATATTACAGCACTTATCAGTTGGAGCCATCTGGTAACTCAGAAGAATGAGTTCAGTTTTTGCTTGATTAATTGTGTAACAATTGTTAACTGTCGGCGTACAACAACAACATCAAGAAGTTTGTTTAAATTATAGCATAAAAAAAATGACACTATTGGCAACCCGCAAATAGTTTTTGCTAATCGAGGTGGGTTGCAAGATTCAAGACACACATTTATATAAATTAATTAATCAATTAATTAATGTAATTAAGCACATTCCAGGCAAGAAAAGCCAAAAAAAAAAAAAGGAAGGAAGTAAATACAGAAAAAAATCTGCAACATATTTAAGATGGGCTGGGTAACATACACAGCAATGGAGAACTACAAGTAGAAAAGAAGCAATCAGTGTTAACTAGAGTGTATACGTTTGAAAAAGGTAGCGAAATCAACAAAATCATCTTCTATTTTAAGATCACAATATTTGTCCTTGCTTTTCAGACTGAATGGTAACAGCAATGGTGATCACCATAAGGGCAGTCTTTCCTGCGACTCAAAGTAAGTTTGGTCTGAAGTTTTCAAGGGTAGTTAAGGTGGCGATATACCTGGGTGTTAATGAAATAAGAAGTGATTTTGTGAAGAAATTAAAACCTACACAAAGACTCAGACAGTCCACTACAATGCGGGTGCTCGTCAGGTTGAGGACGAACTGTTTGGCGTTTGTCCATTAATTTTTTACCTCCAAATTTAATTTTTAATCACCTTAAAATCTTCATTTTTCTCACCATCCCTTTCAATCCCTCTCCCCTCCCACCTTCTCTTCTTCCTCACAAACACTGTAAAAATCACCCAAAAATTCTGAGATATTTATGGGGTTATGTGCTACAACACTATGATGGGTTTTTGGACGGCATGAAATCTCGAGAAGATAACGATAAGCATAAAAGGTCAAAAAATGACAAAAACGTGGCATTCAGGTGTAACTTCCCTTGAAAGTAAGGAACTTCCAACACTGTATATGTACTAACCAGGGAACTGAATTCTGCTTCAGATATACGTTATTTGCCGTTGTCAATCACAGCGGAACTTTAGAAGTTGGTCATTACACGTGTTTCATTCGTCAGCAACAGCAGGTTTGTGAATGGTTGTCTCATTTATATTCATGGTTGCCATGGTTGGGGAGAAACATTTTTTTTAAGTCAGTGAAAAGTCAGGGAATTGCGCATCAAGTCAGGGAAATTCTAAATTCTACATGAAAATCAGTGAAAAGTCAGGGAATTTTACTTTTGGCTGGCAATTAGGTTTGGGAGGAACGCGATTCCATGTTAGTTAAGGTGTGTTGTTTCAATAAGTTGTCCAGTCTGCCAGGATAACCCTTAGCCACAAGGAAGTAACCCAGGCTTCTTCATGAACACGTTAGTGGAAACAAGAATAAACACAGTGTTTGGGTAACCTTATACGAGTATCTTGGGGTACTTTCCATCTGTCAGGACTGCGTGGCCAGAGCAGCCAAGTACTAAATGCTGATTTGGAGTATTACGAAAATTTGGTTTATCAACGGAGTTGATCATGATAATGTAAATTGACCACGGTACAGGGATTCAAAAAGCTGACGTTTCGAGCGTTAGCCCTTCGTCAGCGCGAATCGAGGAATTGTGGGTTGTGTATCGTTTATATACAGAATATACACCTTATTCCAAAATGGCGGACAATTTATTATTCTTTTGTTTGCATGTTAATTAGCCTTCTTTGCCTCGTCAACATGTACAAAATACAAAAGAATTTTGAAGTGAAAATGAGGCAAAGAGGGCTAATTAACATGCAAACAAAAAAATAATAAATTGGCCGCCATTTTGGAATAAGGTGTATGGAGCTACGCTATTGGTGGTAACATGGTAACGTGAAAAACAGGAATACAATAATTAAATGAATACCGTTGGGATTAAGACTGCCGATTTTGTACGGTGGTCAATTTAAATTATCAACTCCGTTGATAAACCAGATTTCCTGTTTCACTCCCCCACCGACGCAGCACCACAGTTTCTTTAGAAATTAACCCCCTTTATTGATTTGGGGTTTGTTCGCTTGTTCTTCGAATTCCTGTCAAAATGGTGCTTTCTTCTCCCCAGTGAGCACTCGAGAAGAAAAAGTAGAACCAGAACTTCAAACTAATTCATTTCTTTCGCAATCTGGTTCGGCCAACCAGTCCTGACAACTGGGAATCACCCTCAGCTGCCTTGTGAAAAAGGCAACGAAAAACAAAACACTCTTCACGGTTGCTTTCTTCCCCAGTGGTACAAATGTGATGACGCTTGGATAACAAAAGCTACGTTAGATGACGTTCTTCAAAGTGAAGGGTGAGCTTGGCTTGTTTAATTTAAATCAAATCCTTTCTTCGTCTTCTTTTATTTGGAATAGTACGTGCATCCGAGGGAACCTCATTCTCTCAAGGCTGTTCCGGGAAATTCATACTTCCGATAGACTTTGATCGAGTTTTCCGAGACCTGTTATGTTCCTGGAATGAATGAGCTTTTGTTCATCTTAGTACCGATGCGGCGGTTTTCAATTGAGTGTCGTAAAACCCTGTAAAACCCAAACCAAAGCAATTACTCTGGCCAATCACAACAGACGCAAACAGCGCAATGAACCAATTAGAATTCGAAGCAGTTACACGTAGCCGGCGCGAAGCGCGGGAAAATACGCTCGTGCAAGTCACGATTGGTTTTGGTTTTGCTTCTCATTGGTTGAGAAAGTGTCGCGAGTCTTGCTAACCAATCACAGAGCGAAGTAAGCAAAACCAAAACAAACGAGAATTACTTTCGACACTCAGTTGAAAAGCGTTCTATCATTTTGAACTAATTACGGTTCTTTGGGAGTGTTGAACAGCATTCTTCTAAAAAAAGGCTTTCGTTCATTCGAAAGAGAACATTTGCGTTATTTGGGAAATTGCAACTTTTTGTGGTCTGAGAAAAACAACAACAACAAAAAAACAAAAACAACATAAAAGAAAAGAATGTGCCTTAAATTAAGGGTATCAGTGGAAACCTGAACACTTAAGAAACTCTTGTACTACAGGGCAAGTTCTTCTGATACTAAGTTACTAATTTTCGCTCTCATTTCAGATATCTACTTTTTTATCACAAGAAAATCCTTGAATATGAGTAATGGAAAATACTGTGATATAGTGAAATATATTAGGTGCTGTTAGGAAAATAACAGCAAGTATTAAATGTTAATAGAGCGCCTTTGTAATGACTGTCGTGAAAATCTACGACGAGAGAGAACACCGTTCGCGCCAAACCACTGTTGGCTGTGGTTTTGCACCTGATATTGGTCAAAAAACCAATATGCTTAGTGCTTGATTAAATTTACGACTATACATCGACAGTTGATCAAAAATCGCTCTATGACAATAATTTATATACAATTTCTTTAAAAGAAGAAATACCCAACGTCACTTAGCGAGTCCTTTTGTGTATTTATTTTTCTCCACTTTTTATTTTAAAAATAGAAAGTTCAATACACGCCAACGTGATTACATGATCCAGTCTCGTAGATTTTGTGTTAAGAAACTAGGCGCGAGAATGGGGTGACAAATAAGATGTATTGTTAGTGGTTTAATCTGCTTGTTGGATCGCGTTTTAGTTCTAAAACTTTACTTTGATACGCACTTTAGACCTTCAGGTCATATCGGCCACATTTTTGGAGCAAAGCTCGCACCACGTTTTTTTCCATCCCACAGAATTTGGGACCTGAAGCAATCTTTTAAGTAGAACGCATTTCGTCAGGTGACGCCTGTTGACCAATCGTGGACAAGAGAAAATATTCTATGAGTTATAACGTTTCGAGTTTTCCTATAGTTCGAGTTATCGAAATTCTACTGCACGCTTAGTCTTGTAAACAATTTATTTGAAAGTTATGGCTCAAGTTCAATATAATCAAACGTTACTATACAGTCACTGGTTAAAATCGCTTTTTGTACTACTTATCTGTCATTTACAAATAACTGAAGTTGGGTGCGGCACTCGAGAAGTAAGTCTTTTTCTTATTCAATGCAATCCCAACAGCAATATGGAATTAACTCACCTAACCTGTCAGAGGAACCTCAAAAGTTGGCAAGATAAAGAGTCTGACTGATCCTGACAAGTGAAGAGGTTACTTCAAGGGGAGGAGGGGGGGAATTGACAGGAAGGGGTGCGGAAGGGACTCATTTTTCACTTGCTGGTTATTTTCTTGATCTCACAGCTGTTTTCGTGTTGTGCAGAGTGCTAGTTTTGTAATTTAATTTAATTTAATTTCGTACAGGATACAAAACTGTTATTAAATCAGATTTATAAATGCTATTTGCTATAAATACATGCGACAATATTTATTTAGAATTCTTTCCCTGTAAAGCTAAACTGGGGTACACCCTTTGTCAAATAATAATAAAGTACTCATTTCCAAAGTTCTCTTGGACTTCTTTTGTTTGTGACCGTTTGGAATGTAAAGAATGAAAATAGTTTGTAGAATCCATATATATCTTTAAAAATGTCCATATCGAAATAGGCTCGAATTTAGGTTTCCATGTCAGTAAAACTAAAAATGGGGATTCTTTGTGCATCAACCGGTGAACTTGTTGAAACAACAGCGTGTTTCTGTTCCAGTTTGGGACCATGAGGTGATAGTTTGATGATCTTGAAAAGCCCTGGCAAACGAGAACACATTGTTGCGGACACAAATGTTTCCCTGTTTGCCCGCGCGCGCAACATTTGTTGCGGACACAAAATTTATGTCCTCAACAAATGTTTCTCAGTTTGCACAGCATGGAAACACAACATTTGCATTGTGCCCCGCTCGTTTGCTCACCCAAGAAACGTCATGAGCAACAATATGTCCTTGTTTGCCAGGGCCTTAACTGTCAGACCGATGGTTCGAGACTTGAATACTCTACTGTTTTCATTGCTTTGTTCACACGTACCGCTAAATCTTTTTCCAATCAAAACACGCTGAAATGAATATTGGCATTTCGAATTCACAACTCTACGAATTGACCCAAAGGTGAAAAGGGGAGAAAGCGTACACGGATGTATATGATTGAGCAGTGAAAATAAATGCAGGGAGGGTTTGTGGAAGACGATTTTTTCATATTTTGCCTGAAGCTCTATATCACATTACAAAGTGGCCAACGTAACAAAATTTTAGGTTACGTAGGGAAACCGCCAGTCGCGCGCGTTTTGGGTCGTTTCCTGAGGTTAACACAAGCAATGAAAATGTGAAGTTTGTGGGATGTGGCTTGGAGTGACAAGAATACCTGACAAATTAATGTAAGCTGAAAGCCACTCATTGGGCACCAAGGCCAGTTGTTTTGTGTCTAGCTTAGTTAGACACATTAATTTGTGAGGTATTTATCACTCCAAGCCACATCCCATAAACTTCGCATTTTCATTGCTTGTTTTATTTCATGTGAGTACTTGAGCCGGGGTATTAGCTATGCCATGCTGATGAGGCCCAACAAGGCCGAAACAGGCTGTCCATGACTGCTAAGTTATGCTCGGACTCAAACTTTATTTGGTAGATTTAAGGGGCAAAATCCGCTACCAGGTGGCCTTAATGCCCAAAGGGTGGCTTCAGCTTACCTAGACATTAAATTTCTGAGGTGTTGTTGACAAGGTCCGCTTCAAAGACTTGCCCCTTGTTCCTCGAAACACAGGATACCCAATCGTATTATGTCACCTGGGGTTATTTAGTTATTTGAAACTGCAGGTGGTAGTGGTAAAAATCTAGAGTATGTCAAAATAAAATAGCATTTATCTTTTTTATGGTTTGTTGAAGTGTCCTACGCGCTCCACAGCCAGGGCATTTGCACGTGAAAATTGCAGGGGATTGAGCCGAGTCGGTAGCAGAAGGTTCTGGATGTAATTGTTTCCACAAGCCATATTATAGAGGTTATCGCCTGACTGACTTGCCGAAGAGAAATTGAAAATAATACGAACTAAAACATTATAGCCTTTATTTTAGACACAGTGAAATCTATATATAAAGTCCCCCTTGGTGGTGAATGGGTTAATGTCCTTTGACCTGTCCTGGTTGTTAAACGCCATTTTGTAGATTTTTTTTCACCCATCAAGAGAAATTGTTTCATTTTTTCCGGATTCAAAACCATTTGATAAGCCTGATGACTAATCATTGACATTAAGGATTAACCAGAAAGTAAACGCTTTGTGGGGTATTGATGAACTGCTTATTCATTGGTTATCCATTGATTGGTCATTGATTTTATTGATGTCATTAATTAGTTATGTCTGGTATTAATTGGCAGCATGCATCTGCCAGAAGAATCAGCAACACGATAAGCATCATCATCATCATCATCATCATCGTTATCATCGTCATCGTCGTCGTACGTCGTCATCACCATCATCATCATATATTAACTTCTAAAACTCTGTAAGACTTATAAAACTCTTCAGTCACCTTTTGTGGCAGCCTAGCCAACTGGTGCCCTGAGAGAATTATTGCTTGTTTCTCAAATGGTTGTTTCTTTTATCTAAAAGGACAGAAGTTTGTGTTCTTCTCTCTTAAACTATTCCAGAAAGCTTGCTAAATAAGTCGAGGAGCGGGAAAAATGAGTAAGAATACCAAAATTCGCGATTCGGTATCTAGTCTGGAATGTCAGCTGTCTCGAGAGACAGTGGGAACATCTCGCTTCCCCGCCTCCAGTTGGTTAAGGGGAGGAGGCTGTTGACATTTGAAAACTGAACTGGTATCTGCATGTCAGAGGAATGAGGAATACGATACTTTGGGACTTCTGTTACAAGAGGTGATGAAAACCTCTCGTGTTGGTTGTCTACCCACATACGATAGGTTTCCGTTTTCAAAAGGATCCACTGTGTAAAGTGATTATGAATTAAAACTATCCGTTTTTGTAGCGTTTTCATTCGGAAGGCCACATGGTAAACCGGATACGGGTGGACGAAGCTCAGTGCCAAAATACCCACAATACCTTGCTGCCGCTGTTCGCGTGCATTTCGCGCGGTTCTCAAACGCCAGGAAGTGAAAAAGGGCGACTGAGCGAGAGAACTTCGAGGATTATTTTACTTTTCTTCACATGAAATCTAGAGATAATGACCACTGAGAAGCCTGATGTGATCTACCCAAGTCCCAAGAAGACCAAATTCGAGCAACTTCGGGCAGACCACGAATTATTTCTTCAATCTTTCGAAAGTGAGTCTGGTATAATTATTTCCGACAGTCGAGTGAAATATACACGCTGTGTTCTTCTTGATGTTCAGTTGAATGGAACCGCTCTCTTACTTGTTCTATCGTAATTATTCCGCTTTCAGAACCAACACAAATCTACAGATTTCTTCGAACCAGAAATGCTGTTGCGGTAAGTCCATTGTTGAGGCTGTATAAATCCTGAAAGTGCTATTGACGAGTTTCTTCTCGATTTGTTTTGTATTCAACTCGGAGAAAAATTGAAGGTGAAGGTTCGGGTTGAATTATTTTCAATTATTTAAGCTTCAAATGTAACGTGGATTTTATCTTTCCAAAACTTATGAACAAGGTAATCTTACAGAAAATTCAATTTACAGCCTGTGTTTCTTCATCGGACTCTATCATACATGAAGCATCGACGGACCCCAAGACCGGCGAAGAAGCGGTGAGTGTTTGCAAATGCCTTGAGCAAAATCGCACCTTTTATTTCTGTTCCCTTCGGAATCCTCATTCCAGTAAAGATAGAACCATCCTTGTGCATGTTAGATTATTTGTCAGAAGAGTGGGTTGTTTGGGATTTTGCGAACTTTTAATGGCTTTAAACAAAGACCGCCAACACGTGTGGCCTGATCAACACGTGTTTCTGTTATACTGTGTAATCCCACTCGATAATTTGTACTTATTCCTTGAAATTCGTGCAGAACAACCCGTCTTCCAATCTCTTGGTTGACAAGGAAATTCTTTGTTATCGCAATCAACCTCGTAACTTATCGTAACAAATTGATATAGCTTCGGGTGCAATCAACATTTATTACAAGTTATTTCTGGTAAAAATAGAATTTTGGACTCTCTTTTCCCCTGATAAATTTTACTGTGTACACTGAAGGGCTCGCATAAAGGTCAGAAGAACCCCCCCTCCCCCTCTTGTCAGTTGTATACTTTCAGAAGAACCTCCCCTTGTCAGTTTGTGAGAACACTCAGGCTCAATCAGGTGATTGTTCTTCGACAGGAGTCAACGTTTTCACTTAATTATACTACCACCTATGACAACTCAGTACAGTCAAAGGCTGCTTTTGAAACACCCACTTAATACAGACATCCATTATTACAGACAATTTTCCAGGTTCCAACCTGTTACAGCACCCTTAGATAACCTGTGAACTCTGAACGTCATCAACCAATCACTGACATCTGTTAGTCATATGTACCAAATGCAATGACCAACAGACTGTACAAAATTAATAAATTAATACAGACACTCAAAAGTGTCTTGGGTTCCACTATTTATGGCATTCAAATTTGGCCTCCTGACCTTGTAGGGTTAAAGTTTGGTTTGTAAGGTGTCTGTTATGATGGCTGATGACAATGAGAAGCCTAACCATGCACTGTGCCCCGAATTTGTGTGTTCTCTTGTTAGTGAAAGATGCCAAATGTTTCAGGTCTCACTGACATCTTGAATGACAGTATTTGATGGTGCCTTAGTTAAAAGGGGCATTTGTTTGAGGGCATCTATATCAAAAGGTTTTAGCCAGTGGAAGAATTTTTCTGCTAACAGGGGACACCTACCTGCTTACTTAACAGTGCCTTGTTCAGCTGTGTTCTGTTAAATATGCTGTACTGAGTTTGTAAAGGACTTATAAGTAATCGTTCACATTAATCTTAAGGTCTTGTTGGGAAGAGACATGTAAAGAATGATACTGAATTTACAGTAACTACTTGAAACAAGTTAGAGTTGTGAATAGGAAAACTTGAACAAAATAACAATAATATATTTCAGCTTTATACTCTGTGTTGAAACTGGTAATGGTAAAGACATCTTTCATGAAAAATGTTTTGTGATATTATTTTCTGAAAAGAGATTTACATTATTTTAGTACAACATGGTATCTTTTGCTGAAGGAGATCTTAAACTCTTCTTTGAGGCTACAATATGCTAAAAGCTGGGGCATAACTGGCCAATATTAAATTGCTTCTCAAGGTTTGGTTTTTATCAAAACTATGATCAATCTCAAGAGAAAGATGGAAATGCTTTTCCTAAACAAACAGCTATGGACCATATAACAGGGGCACCCAACAAGCCAAGTGAACCAAAAGCTGTAGAAAGACATTTTTAAGTACCTTGTGATGTTTGAAGTCTGTTTAAAGTGATGTTTTCATTAGCTAGAAGAAGTTCATCTGTTCGGATTCCGTAGCTGAAAGTTTAATTGCCCAAAAATGTCAGGGAACAAAATCTTCCTTTGAGAAAATTCAAGCTGAAATGAACTTTCCACAAGCTTTCTAGGGAACTATTTTCAGTCTGAAAATGCTAGCTGACGTTTTTGACTGTCAAAAACAGCAATTATGACCTTTCCGAAAATCTCAGGGGCTATGATTTCCCAATTGCGAATCTTTTAGGCCATGTTTTAGTTATAAAAATCCGAGTGCACTGTTTAATCAATGCCAAAAGCCCAAGGCCTCCACCGAACAGATATCTACTTAAACTTGTTGTTGGGTGCCCTTGATATAAGTAAAGCAATCTGAAGAAACCAGAGAGAAAATCAAACATTTGGCATTGATTTTTTTTGCTGATTTATGTGGGTTGCCGTCATTTATGCTAAATGAAATCTGTTTCTTAATGTTGAAGCGAAAAAGAAAGAGGAAGTTTCGAGTAAAACTGCAACCCAGCAAACGTTTTTGTTAGCACTAAAATTTCACAGCTGCAGACTGTAAGTGAAAAGTAGAGGAAAACAAGGTTGTTTCTAAGTCACAGTGGTTGCTGCTGGATAATGGTTAGAGAAACACCTGTTATATTTGCATTAATCCATTCTTCAATGTTATATGTTGCTGGAACGCTGACAAATAATATTGCAGAGTCACTCTTTGAGATAAAATTTCAGAGTGTATTTTGGGGAATCATGCCAAAGCTGAACCTTGCCACAAAATGGGCTTAGGAAGATATTTTCACCAAAAGCTTGTAAAATGCAAATTGTTTCTTGCTTTGTGTTATATTATTGATCCCCTGCATAACTTAGCCTTTAACTTAATGTTATATGACTGATAGCTGTACATAAAATAAGACATATGGGAAGATTGGAGGGAACTTGTTGTCTGAAATAAATTCCGAAGGAATACATAAAAACAATGGAGTTACTTGATCACAAAAAAGGCTTATTTTTAACAAACATTGCTTTTCCTTAATTCATTAAGAACAAGTTCAACAGGCAGGCATAATGCTCTCAAAATAACTGAATGGTTTGATCTTTATGAGTTATTTGTCTTGCACATTCAGAGTGAAAAGAGGAATTTATTTTAGAAAAGTGCACATGGTATATTTAAGGTGTCTGAAATAATTGTACTCTCCAAACCTTTTCTCTATGATATTTCACTGTAAACCTTTGTTCTACAAAAGCTATCTCCTTCTTTTTATGATAAGTTAAACTTAAAATCTTTCATTTTTATATCATCCATGAACATCACAGTATCCTTAGTTAGGAAGGCTTTGAATTATGTTCTGCCCTTGGATATGCCCACATTATTGAGTCCTGGCATGTGTCTCTTAAAACTTCAGAAAAAACTCAATGTATTCTCAATTTTATAGTGAGCTTTCTTTAAAGATCATTTAAAATGTTTCATGGAAAAATATTTAAAAAATTAGAAGTCAAATTTCTGGTAAGGTATAAAGTACATGTAAAATAGTGGTAGTAAAATTTGGTTGTGGTACAAAAATGATTAAGTACGGTACATAAATTATACTGTTGTGATTTACTGTATTCTGTAACTCTTACTTGAATATCAATAAACAGAAACAGAAACAGAAACAGACATTCATCAAGTAGTAATATTTTATTGTTGAAAAGTAACTTTTCTTGTTTTAAAGCCGAAAGAGTTTCCATGCAATATATGCTGTAGGTAATTTCTGGGTCCCAGGGCTGGAGAATGTTCAAAAACGTGCTTTGAGAATATTGTACTGTCCAAAAATAGACAAGAAGTCCTGTATGAAAGAGGTCAGTTCTGGCCATTCTCACCTTTATTTGACAATCAAACAGTACATCACTGTTGTCATAGAAGGAAGCAACTGTGTCATTTTACATTGCTTCAAGATTTTGCCTTGTTTTCCGCAGGCTCAGCTTGTAAACATCTGAAAACCGATATCCTATTTTGGTGTGGTGACATTTTGGTTGAAGTAGTGTTCAGCTGTTGATTTTCACTTCTTAAGTGTTATACTATCACATTTTGACTTTCATTAACTACAGCAAGGATTTCAAGGTTGACAACATGCTGGAGAAAGCTGAGAGTGAAAGCAACAAGTCAGATTCAACAGACCCCCTGTGAGTGCTTCCTTTTGCTCTTTGCTAACGTTACAGTCTGTAGGGGAGCCTGGTTGGCATAGTGGTGAGAGCACTTGCCTCCTACCCATGTGGCCTGGGTTCGATTCCCTTGCCCTTGTTCCAAGAGGTTTTTCTCCGGTACTCTGGTTTTCCCCTCTCCTCAAAAACCAACATTTCCAAATTCCAATTCGATCCGGAGTGTTGAAGGCCACAGGTTTTTCACTTGAATTACTGCTTGAAAGTGTCACCCTTATTAAACAAAGTCGGTTTGGTTTGTGTGTGTTCTAAAAAGTGACCTATTAGACCTCCTTCAAAAATGTAAGAGAGGCTGTATTCACAAGATAAAGAAAGCCTGGACTTCCCTTGACAACTTAAAATTTGTTTTAGAGACTACTGTATGTGTCATGATGAAGCTGTGAAAATGAACTTTCATGAGCAAAAAAATCTTATAGTACCAACAGTAAAATTTCTTTGAATTTTTGAAAGACAAGCAAGCTTGAATTCGTTTTCAATAATTTTGCATGATTGACCTTACCGCAAGTTGCGATCATCCTGAAGTGAGTTTTGGCTTCTGAAAGTGTTTACAAAACACAGCTGATATTGGCCCTTTGCGTGTCTCATTTGGTTAGACTGCGAGTAGTCTCTAATTTCGGCGATGGATTGTGGGGCGGACGAAAGACACGCGCGCGCGCGAAGTTGCGAGGAGACGCGACGCGAGGGGAGCTTCAAAATGAACACCAATTTTGTCGGCAGATTACTAGCGGACGCGTGAAAAAAAAAATGTGATGGATTGTGCGCGGTTTCTCCGTTGTTTACGACCAATGAACGGGTTCTAAAATGCTAGTTATTCTTACTGTCCGCTGCAAACGCTTATCGTGCACATCAAAGTATTTTTATTTGGACTGTAACTGGGGTAGTTTTGAAGTCCTGCTTAGTGAGTTAACTATTAAACTCGCATATGTATAGCCTGTGTTTCTGGCGGTTTTGTTAGGGAGCGCGCAAGCGAGCAGCGAAGGCTGCCACTCCATTCTCCTCGCGGCTTGGTCGCTTGCTCGCTCGCGCCCCTAACAAAACCTAAACCGCCAGCTACGTAGGCTACATATGTACAGCATCTAACGCTTATTTTTATTATTATTATTTTTATTTGCAGTGAAAACAGCGGATACATGAATCTCACATTTACTGGCTTTTTCCACGGATCCGGTCCAGGTTCGATCAATACACGCTTATCGTTTTGTTGCCACGACAACACAAGAGCAGCTCTTTTCCTCCCTTTATCTAAGAGATATCACATAAGCCAACAAACTTGGCATTTTGAACGAGCATTCTTTCCTCATTCTATCCCTCCCACGCTTCGGCCTTTCAGACTGTAATTTTTCAGTTTACTCAGAAAAAGAAGAACCGTTTTCGTGTTTTCCAGAAATCGTGTGAAATTGTTCATCAGCCTCTTCTATTTTTTTTTTCCCTTTCTTTTTTTAGTTAACGGTGACATGGCCAACAGCAAAAAGAGTACACTACTGGTGGAGGATTTTATCAAAGTGGATGTGCTTTTGGTAAAAGTCTGTCACAAGCGAAGGAAGGTATGTTTCGCAGCTCTGTATGGTAAATTAGACACTTTGGACTGGTGATAGCCCGCGTGACAAACAGTAAACATGGGAAGGGAAGGGGAGTACGACACGCGCGAAACAATGAGGAAAAAACGAATCTCCTGTTGAGTGTTCTCCCTCCCTCACCTCGCGATTCGCGCTCCGCGTTGCCTCCCACGCGCTTCGCGCGCGCAACCGATAGCCCTCTCTTCTTCCCCCTTTTCAACCTCGTCCCCACGTTCCCAGAGGAGAGACCCTGGAACGAGGTTGCCCCTTTTTAAGAACCTGCTACGCAGACTAGTCAGCGGAAAGCATACCTTTCTTCTACAAAACATCCTTCACCTAGAACTGCAAGGTAAGATATATGGCTTTATTTTCAGCGTGTATTTTCGTAAAAGTGTTCGTTTCCCGTCTGCCAAACGCATAATAGTGCTAACGTTGGCTCGTAAACAAAAGTTGGCAAGCACAGTCTCAGAGTGCTGTTTTTGAACAAGCTTTTTGTCTCGAAAACTTGTTTGTCTGGTTATTTTTTGTGACAAACTCTCATTTAAGCTGTCAGCTGCTCAAGGAAGTCGAACAACTTTTTAGCTTACAATGCTTTTGCAATCATTGAAGGCGAGGGGGATCTTGCAGCAAGATTAGAACGCCAAAGAGTATGCTATGGAGACATGTGGGAAAATCCGTACAAGCTCGTATTTTCCATGGTTTGTGTTGCCAAAACACGAGCTTGCCAGCACAATTAAGAGATTAATTTGTAGAGAAATTGTGGTGCTGCGTTGGTGGGAGAGAAAAAGCGAAGGTTTGCTTTTATCAACCAGTTAACGAGGTAAATTGACCACCGTGAAGAGATTCTGGGTTCGTTGTGACGAAGAGCCAACGCCTCTAAACGCCAGCTGTCGCCGAATCTCTACTGTAGCCAATTAACCTAATCAGCCCAGTTGATAACTAACAGTTCTCTTGCGAAATCGCGCGGACTATCACCTGATACTTAGCTGATGAGGCCGTAGGCCGAGTTGGCTAAAATCGGCAAAAAAGAAGAAGAAAAGAAAAGCCGCCATTTTTCGCGACACTCAAAATAACATATCGCAGGATATCTGTTGAGTACGCACGACGAATATTGAGCGCGCTATGACCTTATGTGGACATTGCCACAATGTGTTGAATAATAATTAACAATTATTCACCTTCCAACAGAAGTTTCAAATCTATAGACTGCGAGCAGTCGTACTTTTTTCCTCAACTGAATCACTCGCGCGAACGGACGATAAAATTACGCAAAGAAGAGAAAAAGGAGGGATTGGGAGTAGGGAACTGACCAATCACATCGTGGCTTTTAATTTCCCGTAGTCCCCTTCGCAGCCGTTATATCCCTCCTGATTGGATACTCAGACTTAATGGGAATGGAATAGATCCTATGAAAAAATGGCTGCCTTTAGATTATTCTTTTGTCCTTATTCAAAATAGCCTCACTAACCTCGTTCGGGATAACAAATATTTTAGAATTTTCATCTCAAAAGCGAGGTTAGTGAGGCTATTTTGAATACGAACAAAAGAATAATTTAAAGGCAGCCATTGTTGCATTGGGTCTATGTCCAGCTTGGTTCAGCAGACGTTGGTGGGGAGGGAGAATAGGACCGACACAAACAACGGCTGCGAAGGAGGGTTACGTTTCTGGCGGCTCCTCGCGGTTCACTGCTCGCCGCGTGTTAGATCCAATGAGCGCTGCAGAACTAGGAGCACAAAGAGACCGCACGCAATCTACAAAAGGACAATGGGTCAATACCCCTGTTAAAATAAAGGCCTGGACCCCGGTACACAGTGCACGCGGTGCTATTTTTAACCTTTAGAAAACACGGTTAGGTCTTCTTTCTTTCTTGTTTTTCTTATAGGAAACTGACTCTCAAGTGATAACAGTGCCACTCGGCCAAGGCTCCGCGCCTTTCAACCCTCGATCTCAGTTGTTACCAGCCTCCCCCTCGGCCTGCGTTTCTGTTCCCAATGGGACGTTCAAGGGCGGCAAAATGAGTCGAACGTGTATTCTGAGCCTTCAGGTCAGCGTCCCTTATCGTGTGAATGGCAAAGGCACCAAGAAAAGGCGAAAGAAAAGGAAGCCGGGAGAATCACAATCAGATATTGGCGAGGAAGAGAATGGTATAATTCTTAACGATCTTGTAATGGCGGCACAAGTTCATAGTTTTGGTCACCCGAAACCCCCAATACGAAAGACTCGTACCTCACAATACACCTCCCCGCCAAATATCACCTTCCCTTTACAAAACAGTCTCTGTTTTTCTTCTGTTTTTCCCTCGAGATAAAGCCTGTGTGGCCGGCACCGAAAGGGGAGATAATCACATTAGCAAGCCGCGAGCGCGAGGGAATCTCCCCTTACAACAACAACAACAACAACAATCTTTATTATTTACACCTTTTTTCGCCGGACACTGCGCAGGCTACTCGACTCGACTGCGTGGAAGTGCCACTCACCTATAAAGTCGCGCGCGAGCCTTGCCAAGTTTTCCAAATCAGAGTTCACTTGTCTTGCCCATTGTACTCCTTGCAATATAACTCTTTTGCTCTCTAGCTGTATTGTTGAAGCAAACAGGAGGTTATTCCCGTGGAGTCTCCAAAGATCAGCGTTATTTTATGTAGCTCAGTTTGTAAGGGGTGTAAACGGGGACGTGGTGCCCCCTTAAGGCTGATTTTCAAAGTCACAACCTAGATTCTTCACGTTATCTCACAGGCGTCACCGATACCCCGACCACAGGGGAGCCCCCCATAAAACGGCGCCGGATGGCGAGGGGCTGCCCCGACGGGGAGTGGGACAGTGGCAGTGCGTCGGAAAACTCGTCCTCTTATGAGACTGAGAACAAGGTGTACACAGCTGAACTGATAGTGTTTGATAACAACAAGCATTGTCTGCTGACCGATGGTGATTATGAGCTGGCGCTGAGCGAAAAACACAAGAAACCTGGCAGGAAAAAGGGCATTCTTTCTAACAGGACGTCCTGGGAGAATGTGTTTGAAGGGCAGGCAAGTGGACAGAAGTTTATTTTGATTCAGACTCCTTTGATCATATTTTACTTATTTAAAAATTTCCTGGTAGATGACAAAAGCTATTGTGCAGCCTGATGAGTTCCCCGTTGAACTGCCGCGTTGGAAATGTTATAAAATACTTGGTTCATGCGTCAGCGTGCGTAGCTTCTTGAGTGCTCTCCAAACTTCCCGCGTGCTTCATATCTCGATGAACGCAAGCTGATGAATGAACCAATTGTCAGTTACTGCGGAGACGTCTTTTAGAGCAGCTGCTTCACTTTGAGTCCTTGTTTATCGACTGATTCTCAAAGGCGTTGTTATACCAGGCAATTTTCTCGCAGTTTGTTGCTACGCTGGTTGTTCAATTATGTTCGGAAATGAAGAGCGAAACAAACGAAACTTGGTTGCAGGGAAAACCATAAGTTAACAAGAATTTAAATCCCACCGCCCGTTTTCCAAGACCCTTCGTCCCTCTCACTGCGTAAGAAACAGGCCGAAAGATCTGAATTTATAATTAATGGCCTTCCAGTAGCCGCGGTGAGAAAATGGGGAACTTAAACAGCGACGACGGAAAAGCCGACGAGAACGACACAAAGCAATAGGCTTAAGGGGGGACTAACTTAACTACAAAATTAGCTAACATTGTTGCTATGGAAAGTTCCCAGCCCTCATAACTTGGAAACCATAACTTGCACAGGCAAACGTTTTGGCTATGTTTTTACTATCAAAAAGTTTTACAAGATTTTCGAGTCACAACCATATTTGGTAAGTCACGTGACCAGAACAGAAAAAGGCCTAAAACTCGAGTGGCGTACACTTCTGGATATCGAAAATGGTGCCAATGGTTAACGATCGCCAAGGTGCAAAACTCTACGTATCGATTTTTGGAAATTGGCATTTTTGTGAGATTTATGACGTCATAAGCACGCAAATTCATACCATTTTGTCATTATCATTGCAGTTATGTACGTTAACAACAATTGCTTACGTAGGCTTGTAAAGAAGGCTGGAATATCTCCGACTGGCAAAAAAAATCGGAACTTCACATAATTTTCTCCAAGTTTTAGGGATTTTTCTCTCTAAAGCGCGGTTGGGGCCTGGGGCAAGTTACGCATGCGCAATAGCAATTTATAAATTTTACATGTTCACCTCTTCGCACGTCTCACCAATATAGTGGCAAAAACACCGAAAAACCGTGTTTTGCAAATACAGTCCGTAAAAATCCCTTGGCAGCAACGCTAAGTCTGTAGTTAAGTTAGTCCCCCCTTAATGAGCGAAAACGATGGCTCTGCTCGCGCCTTTTGTAATTTAGTACATTTCTTTACCGCCCTCATCATACCAGCTACATGAAATAATCAAATTCAAGGTTTTGTCGAGAACGTAACCGCATGACTATAAATTGCCTTTCCGGTTTCTCTTTGCTTGAACGCCGTTCGTAGTGATTTAGTTGAACATGATGAAAGAATCACGAAAGCGTTACAATAAGGAGAGGTTATATTAGAAATGGCGTTTTCTCTGCTGTTGCCGTCGTCGTTACCGAAGTTCTCTTCTGTTTCATGAGAATGCTCGATTTTTACCTCGCTGCCATTCTTCTCACAGATGGGCCCATTCGAGGTGTTCGCCTACGGCCCCACCCTTAAGTTCAAACTCTCATGGTCAGGCACTCCGCTGGCTCGTCCACCGAGGCGTCCTACCTCTCTTCCGCTTCGAGCGCCGCTGACCATTCAGAACGCACCGTCCACGAATGAAGTGCGATCACCGGCAGAGGAGGCTGACGGGAATAAAGAAAATCGGAAAAGGCAGAGAATATTTTATCAGTTTATTTATAACAACAACACTCGTCAGCAGACCGAGGCCAGGGAGGATCTCTACTGCCCCTGGTGCTCCATCGATTGTCGTCAGCTCTACAGCCTGCTTAAACATCTGAAGCTTTGTCATAGACGCTTTGTCTTCACCTATGCTGTAAGTACTTTTCACTTCTTCACTCCAAACTGAACGCCTAAACTCACGACTGCTTTTGCGCTAACCTTCTCATAATGGCGGCCGATTTGATTATCCTTTCGCATGTATGTTAATTAGCCCTACTAACCTCACTTTAAAGTGCAAATTTTATAATTGAAATTTGCACATGCTAACGAGGCTAGTAAGGCTAATTTTCATAAAAAAATAAAAGATTATTTTGTCGGGCGCCATTATGTAAAAGGTCTATTCCTTAAATGACCAAGCTCGACTGAAGAATCCGAAATCATATTTTGAAAAATACCAAATTAATAGGATCACTAAAAAGGGTTGCTCTTAATTAAGTTTTCAATTGAAAGGTTACTCCTAAGTCCATTTACTCAAGAATGAGAACTACCTTTTACAGTACTATAAACACTTTCGCAAGATTGTTCCGTACGTTACCTTTCATGGGCGTGCACTCCTACACTTAAAATTTAGAATCACCCTGACCAGAGAAATAAAAAGCACCACAGGAAAGTATTGCTCAGTAGCTTTCGTTTGAATGGACACGCTTAGGGACGTTATCCGCGGACTCAAAAGTTAGAACCATCTTGTACAGTATAATAAAAAGCCCCACAAGAAAGTACTGCTCAGTAGCTTTCGTTTGAATGGTGACGCTTAGAGACGTTATCCGCGGACTCAAAAGTTAGAACCATCTTGTACAGTATAATAAAAAGCCCCACAAGAAAGTACTGCTCAGTAGCTTTCGTTTGAATGGTGACGCTTAGAGACGCTATCCGCGGACTCAAAAGTTAGAACCATCTTGTACAGTATAATAAAAAGCCCCACAGGAAAGTTCTGCTCAGTAGCTTTCGTTTGAATGGTCACGCTTAGGGACGTTATCCGCGGACTCACAAGTTAGAACCATCTTGTACAGTATAATAAAAAGCCCCACAGGAAAGTTCTGCTCAGTAGCTTTCGTTTGAATGGTCACGCTTAGAGACGCTATCCGCGGACTCAAAAGTTCGAACCATCTTGTACAGCACAATAAAAAGCCCCACAGGAAAGTTCTGCTCAGTAGCTTTCGTTTGAATGGTCACGCTTAGGGACGTTATCCGCGGACTCAAAAGTTAGAACCATCTTGTACAGTATAATAAAAAGCCCCACAAGAAAGTACTGCTCAGTAGCTTTCGTTTGAATGGTCACGCTTAGGGACGTCATCCGCGGACTCAAAAGTTAGAACCATCTTGTACAGCACAATAAAAAGCCCCACAGGAAAGTTCTGCTCAGTAGCTTTCGTTTGAATGGTCACGCTTAGGGACGCTATCCGCGGACTCAAAAGTTAGAACCATCTTGTACAGTATAATAAACAACAACAAAGGCAAGTTCTGCTCAGTAGCTTTCATTTAAGTGATCACACTTCCACAATTCCTCCGTGAAATCAAAAGATAGAAACGTCGTGGGCAGCACAATTCTGTTTTAATCAATTCTACCTTATGCCGTATTTCCTACCCTTTGCTTTCAGCCTCACAGTAAGGGAGAGAGAATAGATGTTAGCGTAAACGAGAATTACGACGGATCTTACGATGGCAAACCCGAGGACATGAACGATCTGCTTGGCTACGCTCTCAGTCGGGAGGGACCTTACAGGAGACTACCAGCGACACATGTCATGGTGTGGAGGTAACGCAGTCTTTTTATCAGTGTTATTGTCACGCATGTCTTTGTGCGATGTTATTGCAATTTCGGTATTAACGCACTGAGTACACACATGCATACTTTATGGTTTTGGAGTCGTTCTGAAGGTAACCGTTTGAACATGTACTGGTTTGGTTTGGAGGTAACGCAATCTTCTTATCACTGGTATTGTCATACATGTCTTCATACGATTTCATTGCGATTTCAGTGGTAACGCACTGAGTCGTTTTCAAGGTAGTCGTGGTACCGAAGTCTTCTTGAACATAGTCTCTGCTGTAACAGGAACACCATTCTTTCACTTAAAATCAGTTTACCGCATACGGGTAGTTTGTCTTGCTTGTGCAGTGATCCAGTCTGCAGACAGCCTTTCTACAGGGGCACCCAACGACAAGTTTCGGTAAATATCTGTTCGGTGGAGGGTAGTTCGCCTAAGGCTTTCGGCGCCGATTAAAGAGTGCACTCGGATTTTCGTAAGTAAAACGTGGCCTAAAAGATTCGTAATGTGGCAATCTTAACCCCTGAGGTTTTCGGAAAGGTCGTTATTACTGTTTTAAAAAACGTCAGCTAGCATTTTCGGAAAGAAAAAAAGGTTCCCTAGAAAGTTCATTTCAGCTAGTATTTTCTCAAAGAAAGATTTTGTTCCCTAAAATTTTCGGGCAATTAACATTTCAGCTAGGGAATCCGAACAGATCAAAGTTTTCTAGCTAACCAAAACATCACTTTAAACAGACTTCAAACACCATAACGTACTTAAAAATGCCTTTCTACAACTTTTGGCTGGTTTGGCTCGTTGGGTGCCCCTGTTTCTAGATCTAATTCAGTTTGTGTGGGTACAAATTGACTTTCCACACAATGCTTCCAAGGGTTTCAAAGCTCGGTTAATCAACCAAATTGCTTATAGGCAAGGGATTCATTGAAATGGTAACTTAAATCTTTATTTATTTAATGACTAGGTTAGCACACTGAAGAAGAGACAGCCATTGTGCTGGTGGGGACCTACTATGAAGTTGACTTGCAGACGCTGATAACTTTCTATGATTACTTTCATTTTCTGTTCATACTTATTTAACACAGACAAAGATTTTCGGACCCGACATTGCTTCAATTCTCATTCTATTACAGGCCCCAGCGCCGAAGAGAAAGTCTATCAGAATTCTTGGAACCAGACGAGGGAGAGTTCGACGGCAATAGACCCTTCTACAATGGGCATCATAGGTATTTAATAGAGCATAAATTGGAGTTGATCGGTTGTTACTCCGATTTACTCGTAAATCTGCTCGTGTGACCCATTCCACACGTCTGCAAAATCAAATGTTTTATTTAGGGCCATAAACACTGGCGATTGTGATGTATTTTTAGCCGGGTGATTTCCAGTGCGATTTCAGGTCGCCAGTATGAACCACTGATAATTTACGCTGCGTTTTTTTGGCGACGATCTTATGCCATTTGAAAACTTTTGGTGCACCGTGATAACAGCGCATGTGCGAAGAGAATTTATTTGCAATCAATCTCTGGAAAGATTGATCCAGAAGTCCTAACATATCGGACTTCCGGTCAAACTGCGCATGTTTACCGTTCAGCGCCACGTGAAAGTTCGGTTTTACCTCCGTTTATTTGATTTGTTAAAAAAAAAAAGAACAATCAGAATCGAAAATCTAACGGATCTTTCGTTAGTCACTCGTTTCTTCAAGCATGTGCAATAAGGAACGAAGACTCGATGTACGAGATTGCTTTTACAATTTGCCTTACTCCATATGGTGTAAACCTCGACAAACGGCCACATTTGTTTCTTGTGATTTGTCTTTTCGCTGTAGAATGTACTTTCATTCGGAGACAACCCTGCCGATCAGAACCACCGAGAAAGACCAGGACAGTGAAGACGAGACAATTCCCGAGTGGATGAGAGTTAAAACTATCCAAGTCAGTGTTCAGTTTGATGTTCAATTGTAACTTGGGGAATTGAGGGCTGTCAGGTGTTGGCATCCCGTCTTCCAAGTTGATGAATGCATGGGGATTTCTACTGAACAGTGTAGAGGGCCTTTAATCTCGTACCCAGATCTCTGTGCAGTGGAGTGTGAACGTGGGTTGTGTGCGTACAAGAGAAGGTGGCCACTAAACTGCGTGAAAAAAGGGCTGAATTTTTTACACGAAGGCTAAGCTTGACTTGGCCTAGACTTTGTTACAGGTTTATGTTTTAGAAACTCTCCGTAAATATGAGTAAATTAATAATTCCCGAAAAGTTTGATTTCCAGAATAACGACTCTTAATAAGCAAAGAAATAATCAAGTTATGGTTTTGTGGAGAATGCTAGCCTCCTTAGCTCTCCACAAAAAAATTGCATTTCCAAATTCCAGTTTGATTTTGATATAATGAATGCAGGATCTGTATGAAAGAACCACCGTCTGGTGACGCGGTGTTGCTCTCTTGCAGTCTTAGCTCTGTTGACACCTTTTGGGCAGATTTAGATTACGTAAAGTACTTGCACTTTTGTAGTTAAGTTTTGTTTTTTGTTTTCTTAAAAAATTTTCATGTTTTGATTTTCAGTTAATCGACGAATTTACGGATGTGAACAATGGAGAAAAAGAGCTCATGAAACTTTGGAATCTTCATTTGATGAAAAATAGGTTAGTTTAACTCTATTTTGATTCAGTTTTGTTTTACGTTTTGCGTATGATGCTCAGATAGGTTACGACTGCATCACAGACTAATCACGTGTATTTACATCAGATTTGATTTCAAGCTTATGGGAAAACAAAGTACATGTAATACAATTTGATGCAAACATCATCAATGTTAAACGCTGTGTTACGACTGCAGCTATTGCCAACAGTTTCGTCAAAATTGCAATAAACCAATCAAAGATCATAGCTTTCATGAACGCGAAACGTGCGGCTAGCGCGGGAAAGATTACTAGTTTTGCTCCACTTTCTGATTGTGTTGGTCGCCGACATCTTCGCTTTGATTGGTCCCTGCATTTAGTACGCAGTTTGATCCGAATTTTCCGGCTTAGCAAGCGCAAAACCAAATGACATTTTCTTTCCTTTTTTTTCAGCTACATTGCCGACTTTCAGGTGCTCGAAGCCTGTCGTTCATTTATCGATAAAAACAGCCAAGAACTGAAAGAAAGGAACTTGGAAAGGAATTTCCTCCTTCACCTTGTGAACCTTCACGACTTTAATTTGATAACCTCCAGTCAGATTGAAGAAATCACCGCGAAACTGAGAGAAAGTTGGAGAGAGTTGGATCCAGTGGCTCGTTAAAAACCATGTGTCAGACTGAAACAAACCTAAAGAGAACCATCTTTCACTCCAGAGCGATTCTATTAAGGCTTGTTTACACGTAAGACGCAGGCATAAGCCCACTAGCTTACTTGCCGAGGACTGGCGCGTCGCGTAGGTGTTAGCGCAAACTGACGCAAGCACCAGAAAAGAATTCGTTCTTTCTTCTCGTATTTGTGATTTTTGGGCCTTTACATCGCCATTGTAACCCGGGATATGGTTAGCATAATCCGCGCCAGCAAAGGTAACTGAAGGTATCATGGGATTCCCTTCCTTCAGTGTCCTAAGTTAAAAGCACTGCGTTGGCTTTATGTCACATTGTGTTTGTGTTTATCGCTAGTCGCAGCTCGGTTTATCTCCAGTGTTTGGTCGTACAGTAAACCAACCTAAGGAGTAAAATGGTGAAGATGAGGTATTCGGAGTTATGTACCGGTCAGAAGGTTGCCGCAACTCTCTCAATTCCTGTTAAAAAGCTAGTTTCAACAAAATTCAAACTGAAAGTTTTTGGAAGGGCTCTATTTTTTACTGTTTGTTATGCTATACAAGGTGGTTCTTAGTTTAGCCTACGAGGCAAGCATTTCCATGGAGTTTCCGAGCAACCGAACAATGCGATTGTCGATGTTTTGGCCGCGCGAAAAATGGGGGAGAACAAAATAAATGAAAGGGTGGAGGAAGGGAGGATCTCCCTCCTCTTCCCCCCCCCTTTCATTTTTTGCTCTTGCCCCATTTTTTGCGCGGCCAAGACATCGAAAAGGTCCATTCTTTTCTGCCAGGAACTCCACGGAAACGCTTGCAACGCAGGCTATTCTTAGTTGTGATGACTGATCCCAAAATGGGAAAATCGACGGTTTGGTTTTTCGTCATTTGTAAAATGTGAGATTTAAGATTTGGGAGAGAGAAGAAACTCCGAACTCCTGTTCAGACCAAAATTGGGTATTCCAACGCCAAGAAACGGCCTAAATCTGTCTCTGTTCTTAAATGATGTAGATGCAGCCTAGTCCCCTGGCGTTCTCGGCTCGGTCAAACCCAATTGTCAGCGGTGACGTCACCGAGAGACTAAGAGCGGACAAGTGGGGCAAGAGGGAACGCCTTGGGACTAGGCTGATGTAGATGTATATATTTTATCAGAGCAGTCTTCAATTGAGTGTCGTAAAACCAGAACCAAAGCAGTTACTCCAGCCAAGGGAAAGTTGCGTTTGGTTTTTGTTTTGTTTTTCTTCGCCAACCAATCACTGTGCGAATACCCTCGCGCGCCCAAATTCCCCCTTCTCCTTCCCTTCGAACGCCTCAGGCAAAACCCAAGAAAACAAGAATTATTTCCGACGCTCAGTTGAAAACTGCTCTAACGCATACCAAGCCAGTGCTTACCGATATTCTCGCGCTCTGATTGGCTATTCATGTTCCGGATATTATTTGATATTCGCTTCCCGACAAAATCTTTTTTGGGGCTCATTTGTCAGAAATGAAATCACTTATAGAGACCGGGTCTCCACTAGGCTCGATTTGCAGCCGTTTTGGGAGTCCGGTATCATAGTCCTCCCAGCGAAGGGGCAAGGAACGCGGGCTCACAAAACGGCTGGAAATCGAGCCTAGCTCTCCACTGGCTTGGTACAAAAACAGTTTATTCAGCATATCGTTTATTCATCAGTGACATGCATGCATGTGGTGTTAACGAAGTATGATGCTGAGAAATCTGCTTTGTTGTGCTATAGTTTTGTTTTGTTTTCAAGTAACTGATATGTAATATTTCGCTGGATCGTCATTTCAAAATTGTATAGCCTTGTAAAAAAGCTGATCCGTGACGTAATATCTGTGCCACCTATGATAGTCTCTTGTACTGTTCGCTGAGCCCCTGTTACCTTTCTCCAGCGGAAAGCTCCACTCATCGGTCGTTACCGTTACGTTTCCTCAGTTGTGATGAGGTGACACACTTGAATGAAACTGCATAATTTACCTACCGCTGGATAATGAAAACACAGGCTCTGGGAACGCGGTTGAAAGCCAGAGGAAGGTGGTATAAGTGTCTCTTTGGTCATGTATATAGCCTTCGCATATTATTTGGAACTGTTTCGTAAAAGTTCTATTCTGAGATTTGACCTTTAATTCGTCCACCTTTGTGATTCTTCTTGTACAGCAAAAAAACAATTAACAAGTATTTTTCTATTTATTTGATAAGAAATGAAAACACACGAGTGGCACGAACCAAGCTGATTCTCTTTCGATTTTACAAACGTTTCTGTGAATGCCAACTATGATAGGCCTAGTTCAAACGCTGACTTTGAGTCGCTTTAACTCCGGCTCAAAATACGGATGACAATCGAATCGTCACCTTGTTAGGCTTAGCCATTCATTTGGCCTGTCCATGTAAGGTGAACTACTTGTTCGTTTTGCGGTTTGGGGCTGATATAGCACGTTCTCTGCGCCTTGCTGGGGAGACTGAATAACATTTGAAACTACTGAAATACATCGTTTAAATTTGGCCGTGTCCGGATACTTACATGTAATACCTTTCACTTTCGCAAGAATCACGCTCAATACGTGATGTACCCGGAATGTTAAAAAAGCTTGTAAATAAACTGAAGACTTCTCGACTATTGTGATGTCTTTCTGAACTGTACGAATGGATCTCTACTCTTGTAACACGAAAATTTGGTTTATCAACGGTCGCCTAGTTGTCTTCCTGTTTCGCCGATGTCAAACTTTTTGCATAATGTACAGGTTATGGAATAGATAACATTTGCTTAGTTACGATCAGTGATCTTAACATCACTTAGGGCCCGATATTTTGTCCGCGTTTTGAAAGAGGAAGAGGACTAGGCGACCGATTCCGAGAACACCTACGTGATGTTGAGAAAGACGACAAAGACGCATCCAAAGCAGTCGCCCAGCATTTATAATCTCCCTAACCATTCCAAACAGTACA